>VXAY01004569.1:1521208-1552249 GCA_013399855.1 Oxyruncus cristatus
AAAAAAAAAAAAAAAGAAGAAAGGATTACGAGCTCAATTTCAGCTCAACAAGAGTACTGCTCGCCTGGTAGTTACTTCTGACCTACCATATCAGATTTGCAGTCTGAAAGCTGCCACCTTTCAGATAAACCAGCCTCAAAACCTACTACTGAGTACTCATGAGGCGCAAAAGTGAACTACATGAGAAAAGTTAAGAATTTGTCTCAAGTAACAAACAAAAATGTGTGACTGAAGTGTGCAAAGCACATGAGTGGCTGAAGTTGTGAAGCAAGTGAGAGGTGTGCAGAAATGGTTGGTGTTGATGTCAGGTATTGAGTCAGGGCTGCATGCTGGACTCTGAGAACTGAAAATGAAGGTTCTAGAAACAATCAGAGACTTTTGGAGGGATTTGTACCATGCCAGTGAAGCTTCCCCACACGCAGAACTGTTCCCCAAACCCTCCCACTCTCAAAACTCCCAGCAGTTCCTATAGATAAAATCATAGAATTATTTAGGTTAGAAAAGACCTTAAAGATCATTGAGTCCAACCACTAACCCAAAACTGCAAAGGCCACCACTAAACCGTATCTCTAAGTGCTACATCTACATGTCTTTTAAGTACAGTAAAGGGCTGCAATCCACTTAGTGACATAAAGAATCATTTTAAATTATCATGATCTTCAAGGGCCTTTTTATAGAAATAAGCCATTTCAGATAGTTTTAATTAATGCCATTCATAACCAGTGTGCCCTAAGCTCCCTAGAAACTGAAAGTCCTGAACTGAAATCAAGAGGAGTCTTCAATGGTAACAGAGTTCTCCATGACTTCCAAGCAGGGCAGGTGGAAGTTTGCAGCAGAAAACAGTGTTGACATTTTGAAGTCACTGCATTAAAACGTTCAGTAATGGGCAAATAAGAGAAATTAAGGTAAACAAAAGAGTGTGTGTTTGTAGAGGTAGGTATGATACGCCTCAGGGGTGCTGTGAGCACAGAAACGAAGTCCAAGTGACTCAGCATCCAAGAAAAGCACATTTATCTTCAGGACATGTTCCTTGCTCTACCTGCATAATGGCATATTATATTCTTATGAGAGTATTCGGGTAGGAGTATTTGCACATTTTTAATGCATAAAGCCCTTATTATATAATAAGTATGTCATTGTTTTCCCGTCAATGGCAAATACTCTTACTCTGTTAGTATATTTATTTTTCTCTGTGGTATTCTGTAATTCTGTTCAGAGTTTTGCTGTACATCTCAAACAGCAACTACAGCCAGAAGTATGACCAGCTCCTTCATGACTCCTTAATCAACTTTTAACCTTCGGTTTCCTATTTCCTATGTAACTGTCACAAAATAAATACCAACTCCATGGCCACTCGTTTGCAATAGTCCTGGAATGCTTTGGTGTGTGCACTACTACAGGAAAAAGGAAACAGAACTTTAACTCCTTGAGAACTGAGTCATCACCAGCCTATGAAAGTGTAAACAGTGGGAAACATAAATAAAGAGCAAAAATGAACAAAACAAGCCTGCGGAGACAGACCGCAAAGCAATGAAACCCCTTCAGAGATGAGAATACCCGGGAAGACTCACATGTCTGAAGGTGGTGTTAAAACAACAGCATTAATGAGGGCATAGGAAAGACAAACAAAAACAAACCCATTAAACCCAGTATTTTATATTTTGACCTTTCAGTAACATGCCAATTATGGTCAATATTGTTTTCAAGAGACTGCTTTACTCAGGAAACCTTCAAAACCTGATGTGCTTTGATAAGCAATATTCTTTTAAAGTAAACCTGAACTAACAGTTTAAAGCTAAATAATAGAGAGGCTTAAATAAAAATCCTTGAAAGGTTTTAGTTAAGGTCAATGAGCTTACTGGCACCTGGAAAATAAATGCTGCTTTCAGATATCTATTGCAATAGAATAAGCACAACCATAACGTGTGATAGGATGTTCTCCTAGGACATTGGAAATGAAGTTTCCAGACCATCTTCCACAAGCTTTCAATGTTTTATTTAGTAATGATTTCTTGCAATGTGAGTGAAAAATCTTATGAAGAAAAGATTATCTCCTCTAAAGGCTGGGACATGGACACATCTTCCTATTTGCTGCCTTTCTAGCAGTCCTGGGAATTGAGCAAGTGAAGGAGCTGCTCTTCCTACTAGGGTGTTTTTATCTTTATTAAAGCTGCTTTGACAAGAGGAGTAGCACTCTTCTGAGGTTTTTCAGCCCTTCAGTGCTTTCTCCCAACGTTTCTTCATATCAGCCTAGGAGTCTAGAGAAAATGAAGAGAGGGAGAAACATAAGAGGGACTTGAACCCATGTTTCTGATGAAGAAGGCTCTGATCACAGCACCCCACTCACTGCCTGCAGGTACCAGGGGCTGCTCTAGGTCCTTGATACCCTTTCTGTGGGAACACCCTGCCCCAGAGCCAGCTGTAGCTGAAACAGAAAGTAAAGCCCTCTAAAAGAACCTGTTTTGATTTTGGTTTGTTGTTGGGTTGTTTCTTTTAAGTATTCAGAACATTATTAAACGACTAACAGAGTTTCTCACTAATGAGACTATCAGATGCTAAGAATCAACATAGCCCCACTAAATGAGAGATTCCTCCAAAGTCACTAAGAAGAAAAAAAACCCCAAACCTCAAACTACCAAAAAGTCCCCCTCTCTTCCCCCCCGAAACAACAAAAAAAGCCCAAAGCCAAAACTAAGAGGCCTTTCTACCCTGTCTTTTTAAGGATTGTAACTCCCCTGGGCTCCACTCACCATCCCAGGTGAAGGACATAGGCCCTGCAATCAAGGATTTTGAGCAGTGATGCAGAAATAGTGCACCTAGAGCAAAGGGTTAAAAAGGTAGTGTTTGTGTGTGGAGGGGAGCTTCTGACAGAGAAGACCCAATATCTGGTGATGCTCTTGGGACTGCTTGTAAGGGAGAAGGTGAGTTTATTTTCCTTTAGTAAGAAAGTAAGAGGAAATAGAACATATGTGAAATTATCTGTTGTAAACTACTTGTGGGAGCAAGTTCTAGTACTAGAAGAGGATGAATTTTATATTGCTTGTTGCAATACAGCAATGAGTATTCAGTGAATCTGAGGGCTGTTTTATACCTTGAGAAATATCTCCTGTGACTACATACGAGGAGAAGGAAAGAAGATAAAAGACATAGCAGTGGTAGGAGAAGGGTGAGAGATAATTTATGTAAGTCTAAGCTTTTTATGAAGACTTTTGAGAAGAGATGAGAATGGGCTGGTACAGGGTCTGAAGGCTGTGTTCTGCAGGCCCATTCAACAATTACTTAAACCACCATGATGGCTCTTAGGCTGTGTAATGATTTTTAAGGTTGCAGACAAAATGCAATAAAGATTAAATACAGGCTTTCACTGATACAGGAAAGATTTATTGCTTCTTTGTTGTCTTTCTGCTGATTCCAACATCTCTTGACCCTATGATGTTAAGTCGTGAAACAGTTTAGTAAACCAGGGTATAGAATTAAAGAAATGTAACAAAGCCCTTATTGTAAATGACAATATAAATATAGATTTCCAAGGCTTAAGTTCTGTACATAATTGGTATTTTTATAATGATTCAAAATATGTATAAAAATAAAAGATAATTAAGAGAAGGGACTATGCTATTAAAGCCATATTTCTCCAATAAAGTATTTGCATAAACATGATAGTAATTCTGTCGAGTTCAAATACAGTATGATCATGAAAAGTGTAATTAAATTACAATTTAAAATATGGGAACCATCTGCACTGCAGTGTGAATCGTAGTGCTACACAGGGAATATTGATGATGAGTTTTGTATTGTGTAGTAAAATAAAATGTACCAAAGCTCTGCCTATTTTCCAGTCCCTTCAACATTTGCTATTACTAGAGCATTCCCCTTGGCCTTGTCTAACTTATTACTGAGTGTTACACATCTATGGCTCCATAATTGCTTCAAAGACTTTGCAAAAGCTGAACTTAATACGTTTTATCTTGTGTGTGCCTTCTCCAAGTTCAGTCAAAATAAAAGGAATAGAAACGACACGGAGTTAGGTGAACTTGCAGAAGGAGTTCTTGCTGGATTGTTTTAATGCTAGCAACAAATATATTAGAGGGTAGCAGCTGAACTTGATTTAGAACTCTGTTGGAGGCTTGGGTTTATCTCTACTACTGCTGATATTTTTTGACCTTGAGAGGATAACAGAGCAAACACACCAGGAAAAGACAGCTGGACTACTAAGCCAACAGGTATTTTTCAGCTATTGAACAATATTGATTTGGTCTGATGTAATTGTTTATTAAAAGCAATATAGAGCAACACTTCTGGTGCTCCTGGCTCCAAGACTGAAACCCCTGTGAAGAGCACTAGGATTGCTATGGATGTTTGGAGGTTATGGTGTGGGTGCTGCAGACACCCCTCTTTGTGGAGGCCGCTTTCCAGGATGTAAAGAGGTGAAATTTTCCCGCTGTGTGTGAGTTTGAGCCCCTCATTCCCCAGCCTTGCCACACCTAATAGCATTCTTCCCTTCCCAGTTCTACTTGGGTGCCAGGAGAGAGGACTGAGACGGGATGTAACAGGGGTCCAGCAGCATGTCGCCAGCAATCCTGTACAATGGCCTCCTGCTACCACTTGATCCCGCTGCAATTTCCACAGCTGATGGCTTTCAGCAGGATTTCAGGCTAATTCAAGGAGGATGGCGTGGAGGGAAGGCAAACAAAAGGACCATTAGGGACTCTGGTAGAGAGGGGAAAAAAATTAAATGGGTCATTCTTTGAAGGGAATGAAAAAGAAGTGATGGGAAATGTCTTAAATATTCTGAGAATCAGTTTAAGGAGACTGAGCTGTGCAGGTGGCCATCCTGTGAAATCAGAAGTGCAAACTGAATTGGTACTTTTTAGGATAGTTCAATGGAATTTATCCCCCACACATTTTAAGAGCAACCATAGGAAAGCTTTTTTGCTTTACTGACCGAGGCTTAGGGAGGAAAACTCTCTTATGTTGTATCATATGCATTTGGGTGAGATGGTGTTTTTTCTGGACTGTAGCATAAACGAACTGTCTATTTTCACCTCTAATTCCTGAAAATCTGAGTACGTTTAGGACTGGATTTGCCATTCTGTGCTCCTGTATACTTAAACAAGGGGAATAATTAAAAGCATGGAGGAAGAGGCAAGGACAGTTGGTTCTCAGTGGTTTTGATAAATAAAAAAGCTTTTGCAAGGAAAAAGAAAAGCAAGAAAAACTGACTTCAGACAACATATTTTGCATAGGAGCACTAGGTAAAACTGTAAACAAAGTGGGTTACTTTAAAGGAAATAGGAAATAACCAACTGCTATTGGGAGCTTGTGCAGAATTGATGCTGCATCAGATATCCCTACATGTTATGCAATAATGTTACAGGATAGTATTGATGAATCAAGAAATGTAACCCCAAGGGTGTGACTAGCTGTCCTAGGTGACTGAGTCTCACAGCTATGGAGACTGCATCTTTTGAAGATCTGCTTTTGAACCGAAATTAATGAAACATTAGCCAACTTCCAGTCTGACTAGAGTACACTGAGTGAAATCAGTCATGAGCAGAATCCCACTATATCAAGAAAGTTGCCGTAAATACTGAAGGTCTATAAAACCTATTAATGGTGATGCATTTCTGTTCTTTTGGTTTTGACAGCACATTACTGATAATTAGCAGCTCTGAAGGGATCCCTGTTGTCTGTATTCGCTGAGCACTGTGATCCTCAGCGGCCAGAGAACTGTGGAGCTCCTCATACTAAGGATGCCTATGACGAGTGCTTTTGGACTGCATCTGTAAAACAAAAAATGCAAACTCACTCACGTACCTTACAGAGAAAGTCTAAAATACAGTTGTATTGAAAATCCCAGGTAATTAATTTGTTTTCGTTTTAAAACCAGTTAGAGAGACATAAGTTGTTAAAAGGAATGTAAAAGTTATTGCTTCCTGTAGAGCAGTGTGCTGCCATCAGGGGAAATGCTTCTGGTAGGTTATTTTTATTAATTGTATATGGTGTTGTTTATGCATTTAGTAATATTTGTTAAGTGGCAATTTCCTTACACCTAAATGATCCTATTTTGATTGGATAAATAGAAATTCCTAGGTTTAGGAGCGTAAGGCAAAGCCCATCAATGTTTCTTTTGATACAACAAACCCAAATTTGCATTCTTATCAGTTCTTAGATGTAGGTCACAAGCTATTTATTATTCTTGAGAACTTTAAAAAAACCCACTCAACCATTGAGTTGGCTGTTCTAAGTGCTGGTTTTCATTTTACTTAAAGAATAGGAAATCATAATATCTTTCTTCAGTGTGAAATATGAAGATGTTAGACCAATTTTTAGACAAATTTATTGTTTGTCTGGAACAATCATACTTAGTTCACTGGGATTACTATTCATGATTTGTATGTCTAATAAATAATGTATGTTCTAACTAGTCTGTGAAAACCCCAGAACAAAGATGAACTCCCAAAGGACTGCTGACAGATAGAAATTTAACATAAAATATATATAAATGTCTTAATAACTTAGCTCTTTAGGCTTTCACTGGGGTATCTGAACCAGGACCCTACATGCTGTACTGTTTCCTATTGTTCACATCTTGCCTTTCAATATTTCTCTGAGCTAAAATAACTTTACTTGGCAGTAACTATATTGCAAAATTAGCAGTCTGTTTTTGCTATGTTTAATATTCAGCATTATTTTAAATCATGTAATGATGCCATTAGCAGTTTGGTAAAAGCAAAACTGGATGGGAGGGGAAGAGAATTGGCATGGGACAGTCTTATGAGTTACATTCCAGCCATGAGCTTCTGTTTTCTGACTGTCATGTGAACCTCCAGACAACAGCAAGGAGCAGACAATTGTAAATACCTGGTCTCCTGGGTAGGCCTAAAAGTATTTCCCCTGTCCTAGGTAGGTTGTCATATGATTCTTCATGTCACGTGTTCCTGCGGAGCCACATCAGAGCTGGGACATTCAGCTATAATGCAATGCTCTCACACCATTCCTTTGGCCAAGGCTGTTATTGCACCTGCATAGGGAGGCTGCAACATCAAAGGCAACACATGAAAGGCAGAAAACCCCAGCAAATTTAGGGATTTGGTTATTTGTGTAAATCATTATAGATACGGCATCTTTCTTTGATGTAGCCAGCACAGCAAAAGGTTGGAAGGTCAGACTTAAATGTAAACTGCTTTCCAACTCCAGCATTGATCCTCCTCCAGAGCAAGGTTTTGGTGCAATAGTTCCCCCCTCCCTTATCCCTCCCCCTTTTCAGAGTTTCCATATGGAGCTATTGCTCATTCATTACTGATGCAACTGCTGGAAAGAATAACACCAGAAGATGCTGATGAATAGCCCAGGCTCCCTTTTGGCATCCCAAGGGCTTCAAACTAGTCCTCCAAATATGAATTATAAGGGTATTTCAATGAAGCTGCAATCTGCGTGCTGGAATCTCCTTGGAACTGAGCTAGAAGAACCACAAAAAAAAAAAGATGGCTTTTGCAAAATTAGGCTCCTGCTGGAGAGAATCAGGTTGGGAAGGCGCCCTGAACCTGGGAGATGCAAACTGTGCTCCTCTCTGTGCTGACAAGTAGCCTAATGCTGAATGTCACTGAGGTTCCTTGGATCCCCAGTCTCACCCATTTCAGAGTGAGCATATTGGTTTTGAATCAACAAATGGTAAATTAGAAAGCTTACTCAGTGTTCAGAATCTTTGATTGAAACAGCAGATGCTTTTTATATTACTTGATTAAGATAACTGTAGCTCATTTGCTTAAGCTAATTAGCCTGGATACTGTTATCAGTGTCTGCTAAATAACATGGAGTTTTTTCTAGGAAAAGTCTCCATTAAGGGAACTAGGTAAAATCCCACGTTGCTTCTCCATGACAAAATAGCATTGCCTGACTATCAAGTTTGGTGCAACTATTTACACGAGCTACAATACTTCTCATTGTCTTGCACGATGTGGAATCCACAGGGCAGGTTTGCTGTGGGAACTCCAGAGAGCAGAAAGTCTGGATTGCAACTCATGCATACTTTGGACTCACTCCTTCAGGCTCCTAATCATGAGAGAAATCTCAGTGAAGGCAGGATTATGTCAGTGAAACAGGTTTAAACATCAGTACTTTTATGGGCTGATTTTGTTCTTGCACCTGAATAACTTCCAATCCTGCAAGGCACCAGGCTTCCTGTACTTTTAAAAACATCTTTCAAATACAGGAATTCAAGTCCACTTGTCTCCTTAGTATAATGAGGAAAGGGTTTTAGGACCGTGAACTTGAAGGAATAGAGATGTTCCTAAAGTGGAACTCTTTGATCCCTTTTGTCATTATTATTCTATAGATAGGAGTGAATTATCAATAAATGTCCAAACTCAAGTCAAATTGTTTCTGTGAATTGGGCAGACAACTGGAGAAAAGCAGAGATGTACTGACAAATTACCCATGGGATATTGCAGTGATCTGTCCCATGGGACTGTTGAGTGGATTAATTAGTAATGCTTAGTGAAATAGTCAAAATTAATATATTTTATTAGCTTGGGTTTCTTTTCCTTTTATTCCCCTCCCCATGAAATTGCCTATGAGAAGCCAGTGGGTTTTTAAAAATGTAAGTAATTGGGATAATAGTCTGGATTCCAAATGCTTAGACAGCAAAGCAACCCTCCTGTCTGCTCTGTCGCATAGAAACTATGCCGACTGCAGTCCCAAAATAATGCTACGAATGTATTTCCTTGTTTCCTCACCTGCCTTCTGAACTGGATAGCTAAAGGGGGAGCTGGCTCTCACCTGTCTGGGACTATAACATCTCCAATTCTGCCGAGGTCTAGGACACACAGTGAGTGGGGGGCTCATTGTGAGAGGAGATGGTGTTCACTCAACTCACAGTCTGTTGTGTAGTGCTCCACTCCAGCGTTTTTGCCATCAGGCAGCAGTGAAGTCCTTGTGCATCAGAGAATGAATTTTGCCTTTAACATGCTGGTGATAAGCTGCTGCAGGCAATGACCTGCCCTCTGAAATCAATGAAGATGACTTGAAGGAAAAAATACCAGTGGTGATGAATTTCAAAAATAAAAAGCACATTGTTGGAGTAGCGTTTGAGGGTGTACTATTGAGGGAAACAGATGATCTTTCAGATCAGACCAGTAGTGACTTAAAGATACTGTAATGTTTCAATCCAGAATTCCAGACAGCTCCAAGAGAGGAAACTGGCATTTCCTATCCCATAATAATGCATAATTACTTTAAAAATACTTCAAATGCATCCCGAGGCACAGAAAAATATCCTACATCTTGAATACAGATTATGCACAGAGTACACAGGATAAAAGAGGAAAAGTGTTCTTTGAAAAGCACGCTTCATATGCATTTGTTCTGCTGAAAAAAAAAAAAAAAGAGTTTTCTGGCTCTTCTAAATTAATTTTAATTGTGCAGTCAGTTCAGACTGGAGTGTATATGGAAGTCTCTAGTGAGGTAGAGAAAAATACATTATATTTTCTTAACATGCAAGCTGCATTCTAAAGCACAACAGTAAGAAACCTGCATCACAGATTTTGTATATCATAGCAATGACTTGCTTGGTAAATCTTGTGGTGAATTAAATAATATGCATGAAAGCAGACCAGTCACTCTCCTTTCAGAGAAATTATCCCTTGATGATTTCAGAAGGAATCGGGGTCTTTAACATCTATGAGGTCTTGTGTTGGGTAGGGGGAATTAAAATTACCATGAGTTAATTGCTTGGGATTTACTTTTAAATTCCTTGAAAATTATATCTAGGAAAACTGTCTATTTTTAATTCTAGTAAAGCTCTTTATTCTCATGTGAATCTCATTAAATGTAAGATGCAGGTGTAATTCCCGGAGGACTGAAATGAAACCAGCAGCAAGTAAACTGCCTCCACACGTGCTCATCCCCAGCCCCGGGAAGCGGTGGCGAGGCATTGAGTGCACACAATTGAAGTCCTTCTTGCTTTTATCAAAACCCATCTGATTAGATTAATCATGGGATGAAGAAAACACGTAGAAGGAAAGCTTATCGTAACACAAAAGTGATGTAGCCTTTCTCTGAACATCTGTATGCTTAGTGAGAGGGCTGTTTCTCAGCAGCAGTCATGTAGAAGGAGAGGGGAGCAAACCACTCTGTGATTGCATCCCTGGCATTTATTCCAGCATAGACTTTGCAGTCCTGTCCAGGGATCCTTTGTATCCCAGCACGGTTTAAGTTAGCACTGCCAATTGTGATGAAGTCCCCAGACCTTGGAGGGGGGATGCTGCTGCAGCAGCTGGGTCTCCAAACACTCCTGGAGAAAGCTCTGGTTTAAGCTTTATCCTTACCCTTCTTTTGGCAGTGTTTAGTCAGAGATGAGAGTGGCAGGTCGTAAAGAAGGGCAGGAGGGGAAATCTGGAGGCTCAGCCCTCACCAGCTGGTGCAGTTGGGGCTGCTGCTGTTCACTATCATCTTGTGCAAATCTAAAGGGGCTGACAACATCAAATCAAGTATTGGAAATTACATTAACAGTGCTCCAGGTAGCAGTTTGTGAAATATCCGGTGACTGATGCATATGAATGACTAAACCCATTAGCTTTTCCTGCTAATATTTCCACTAATGATTTCCAATTGGTTTCTCTAACAAGGGAAGCCACACAAGGGAAGTGAAAACAAAGCTATTTGGTCTCTGCTAAGTAAAGCTCTTCAGCTGCAGAAAATGGGAGAGTTTTAATAGTTGGATTTTTTTTTTTTTCCCTTTCCTTTCTTTCCCTGAAAGCATACAGGAAAATTGACAAAAGAACCCATCTAATAATTGGCTTTATGTCAGTGCTCTGTACAAGGCACTGAAGAGACAAAACCCTCCCTGAAAGCCCTGGGGCGAGCTGCAGGGATGCAGCCAGGCCACTTTGTGTCTGCACCTTCAGCCCCTGGGCCGCCACAGCAGCTGTCGCCTTCTGCGGCTCTGAACCAGCCTTTCCCAGCTAATTGTTCCGCATCAACACAAAGGGTCTCTTACCTCAAAGGAAAACCTGCCAAGAAGCCTACCTTGCTGCCACGAAGGGCTTTTTGTAGGACCCCTTTCTGCTCTGCTGCACGTTTGCTTTTGCAGCCCTACCACCTTGCGTCGGCTCCCTGTGTGGTGTGTGTTCAGTCAGGTAGCTTAGCTCTGGCATGGGTTTTTTTGTGTGCCTCTCTGTGTGTAACTCTTCCAGCTTCAGCAAAAGGGTTTGTTCTCGGGGAGGTCTGTATGTGGCAGCTCACATGCGGATTTTGGTCTGTCTGACGTCCCTGCCCCAAAGCACCTGCCCACCTCTGGTTGAACCCCTGCAGTCTGCTCTGCTGTGGCAGCTTCTAAGTGCACGGTTTCAGAAATATCTGCGGATGTAGCTGTGTCCAAAACGCTGTTTTTCCAAAGGCTGTTTTATGTTTGCGCTTAGCACTATCACAAACCAATCCTATATCACCATCCTATTTATGCCTTCTGTATATTTATGTGCAATAAAGCTGTATCAAATTCCCTTCTTAAGCACATACAACAGAAAACTCGACTTGGATTTAATCTGCCCGGTGCAAAGCCTGTTTTCTGAGATAGCTGGCATCAAGTTATTTTTAAATGACTGCAGTGCTCTCTTGAACATGCAGTTTTCCCCTGGAGAAGCTTCTGGCTTCTCTGAGGCACCCCACAGGTTACCCTGGGGTCTGTGCTGCTGCCGTCGCCTCACACATCAGTGTTGTCAGGTTACCCAGGTGCTCTTTCCGTATGATGCTATTTGCCTGTACCTCTCTCCCCAGCTTGCTTTGTGAGGGTCCCTGGAGACCCTCTGCGCTCATCAAAAATGCAAAAATACACAATACTGTATGTTTCTGCTGTTCCTAAAGGTGCTGTGTAGTGCTCAGGTCAGCCACCTCATCAGGACAAGGGAGGTTGAACATCACCATTACTCAGGTACTCTGGAGCTGGTACTGCTTTTACTTTGAGGAGAATGGTGCTACAAAATTATTATCTATGTGTCCATGTAATGGCTTTATTTATCAGTGTTCATTGTCGGACCCAATAGAGGAGGCTTGTTTAAAAAGTTGCAGCCCCTTCACCCTGGAATGAGCCACTGGGTGCTCATGTTACCCTGTTTATGGTTATGTCTCAGAACCCTAATTTAAAAAAAAAAAAAAAAACAAAACCTCAAGTAGACATATCCAGTTAATCTGATAAAATGTCAAAATACTTCTGTGCACAAGATAATCATCTGCAGACTTCCTATGAGTGCTCCCTGGGAATAATGGCAACCTTGTTTGGTGAAAATACCTGGATAAAACAGGGCCTTCTGAGGCTGGTAATCATCAGGAAGATACTCTGATAAAAAAAGCCCTGTTTTAGAAATCAGCTATAGCTCTTGCTGCAGAACTCCCCCCAGACAAATAATTGCATACCAATATCACCAAAACTTTAAGAACATCTATCTGTTACACATAAAAATGGGTGTAGACCCTTTGCCTCCAGTGAAGTTGTGCCCCCTCTCACCACTGAGGCTGCGAACTTATGTAATTAGTAACTGTTGTCTTGAGAGGCAGCTCTAGGCAGGGCAGAAAAAGAGGATATGGGTGGTTGGACCACCTCTTCTTGCACTTGCCAAAAGCCTCTGAGCTCACGGTTTTCATTTCTTCTGCAAGTATTGAGCGTAAATACCGAGCTGAAATTTTCCTTGTTGGAGGTCAGCTATCTGGTGGGTTTATTTACTGTTTGTTTCAATAGGAACAGTTTTGTTGTGCTGAGCAGGGAAAAATAGAGTATTTTTTTCCTTATTAAATAATCCGCCAATCCTCTTAGTGTTATTATGTTGGGTTTTTTTCTAACTGTTCCAATTTTGAGGTGGAGGATTTATATTTAAGGAAGGAGTGATCTCTGTACAAGGGTTCCTGACGTGGTAAACTTTTGTCTTGTGACATGACAGCACTGCTAATAGTCTACTATTATTTTTTTTTAATGTAGCATCATTTTAGATCAATGCAATAAATGGAATTACTTAATTTCCATTCAGATTATCTTTTCTTGTTTCATCCTGTTGTGGACAAGGCATTTAAGAACAATAAATTGGAAATGACTCCTTTCTGTAAGGTAGAGCTTCAAACATGATTTTCTCCATTTCAACCTCAGATTAGGTTTTTATCCCACTTCTTCCCTATGCAGATTGTTAACAGTGCAACCATAGCAAGGATTAAATACATATATATATATAAAGAAGAGTTTCAATAACATGAGTATCTTGCTTCAGGAGCTTGTTCTAAACCAGAAGCTGCCTTGCAGGCATTTTGTAATTGCCTGTTGTAGGTTTTCCTACACCTCTGTCTCCTATTAGAGACAAGGTACAATTGATCAGAACCAGGAGGATGACTATTATCTTTATTTTGAAGTTCATTTTGAGCTGAAAATGGAAACTTGACACACTCTTTGTGCTCTTGAAAAACTTTAGAGTTGCTTTATAAAACCCTGAATTGAATTTAAATTCTAGTATTTTCTTTTTAAATTGTCATTTCCCCCCATTGCCTCTTCATTTTTATGAACAAAAGCTTGTAAGATGATAATTTTTTAGAATACTGTAATGTTTCTGGAAGGAAGCTATTTCAGCATCAAATGTACCCCTCAGAAGCACAAAGTGAAGAAGCTTATTTTCAAATTAAAAACAAGCCTCTCCTTAGCTGCTTGGGGAGCGATGGTTCAGTTCTTCACCCAGAAGAGCAGCATCTATCTAGTGTTTGAAAGGTACTTGCTAACAATAGATTATAAGACTAAATCCTGTATGATTCTCACATTTGTGTCAGTAAAGATGAAACGTCTCAGACCAGAGGCTGCAAATTTTATAAAAATTTCATATGCACAGAAAGTTTCAGATAGTCCGCCTCAGATGCAGTTTATTCCTTTTCTTTACAAGAAGAGCTTTCAGCTTCTTCCTGAGAGGAAAGAAAAAAAAAAAGTTTTACATCTTTCTCATGTTGTTTTGGATTTTCTCTGTTTCCTTTTTATTACCACAGTCACCTAATTACTCCCTGTACATGTGTGTTTCCTCTTCACCCCCTCATCATCTCTGCTGCATCCTTTCTGGGCTTCCCCTTCCATTTGTTTTCTGCTTCAACCCCACTTCTGGGCCTACTGATCCCTGTGTCCTTGTGCTAATTTCTTTTCCAGACTGAACTCATTTCCTTTCTTGGCCATATTTCTCCTGACCCAGTCCAAGCTTCCTTTACACCTGCCCAGAGCTGTTTTCCTGCCAGACCCCAAATACAGCAGTTGTGTTATGAAAGTCTCTTAAAAAGACCAAACACTAGGAGATAGAGAAAATGGTTGTGTTCTGTGCTGGGTTGCTCTGAATTTATCCAGCCTCTAGTGATCCAAGTGTGGGTGCCAGTGAGGATTGCATCAGATATTAGGTAGCATGTACCCTGAAAACACTCCTGAGCATAAAAGGACAGATGCAAAATTTCAGTTGTGATAATCAAATTATATTTTATACCAGATGTGGATTTGATCCCTGGAGGAGGAGGATATCAGAGATTACGAAATAAAACACATTGTGTTTGCTGGTTTGTTTGTTTTCAGTGCAATAAACTTCCAGGGCTTTGTTTTGCATTATGATACCATTGCTGGCATGTCTGTACTTTATCCCACGGAAAAAATTCATCCTTGCCTGTTCTGTTCTGAGCACGAACTTCTCCATTTACCCTGCCCTTTTTGGTTTCCTGTCTCACACTTGGAACTTTGGTTTCTTTATTCACTCTAATTTAAAAGTCCCCTAAAGGCTGGTCAAGCACTGAGCATTAACCCTGTTAAGATCTCTGACCATGATTGTAAAATTTCATTCCTCAGAGCTTCACTTGCTTTAAGATCACTTGGTGCTGTTTCCTACATTAGGTCTATGAGAAAAGCATCATAGGAAACATGTTACTATCGGAAATTATTTCATGGTATTCCAATTGGAAAAGGAATCTGCTGTCAAAGATCAGCTTTTGTTTTAAATCTGGCTGAACTAACAGGAAAGACATACAGAAAATGGCCCTCTGCTACCCCAAATGCTACAGTGTGTATGTCACCTAAGGAGAGGTGATGGTTAAAGAGAGTAATTGGTGTTGCAGCTATAGTGTCTCAGGCTGTGATCTTGCCACATCTTAAAGTCATGAGGCTTTCAGGGCTGCTCTGCCTTTGGGAAACTTCCAAAAAACGCTTAAGTGTTAAAATAAGTGACTTTGATGATTTAAGAGGTGACACTTCCCTTTCTCTACTAAATCTTCAGCCAGTGCTCCAGCACGATGCTAAAGAGAATCACGTTTCCATGGGTGTTATGTTTCAGAGGAGATGCAAAATGGTGATCTGTTGCTCATGTCTATATTTTCTGGCATTCTCTGATACACTGTGTGAAAGTTTTGCCCCTTAAAAAGAGGGGAGAAAATTATATTGGATATCATTACGTTTGTGTAGTAATGTATTTTACAGTTGCTAGGGCTTTGAAATGTGTCAGTGCAGCATTATTTTCTTTTGATAAGTGGTACATACTAAATGTGGGCTATGGCCACTGCTTCTTAGTGATCTTTAATGGAACAGGGAACAACATCCAGAAAAATAACTTGCAGAATGCAGCTTGGCATATAACCAAGCATTCTTGCTAACCCTATATTTTGTATAGCAAGCTGAAGCTTCAAACCTTAGTTCTTGTACAATTTTTTCAAGGTATTCATAGAGGCATATTCAGACCACGCTCCTAAGCACAGATAGATACTTCTTTGTGCAAGTTATTTTGAATTGATGCACTTCAGTGGTCTTTCAAGGTGCATCTGATGGCTTTGTCTGAGAATGCATCCTAGCACATTGTGTGTATCCAGGGACAGATAAAAAATTAGTTGGGAAAAAGTCACTTGCCTAAGGAGTCTAATTTCTCCCTGTTGTGGAATCTGTGAGATACAAATGTGGGAAACGGCAAGAGGTCCTAGTTGGCTGTGGTAGAGGGATACTGGCAGCAAGAGAAATAAAGGTAGTTGCAAGCCAAATATTTTTTTTTTCCCCCCATCTGAAAGAACAGCTGTACTAATGAAAAATACTAAATGTCAAAATCAGGTAAAAAACTGATTTCACACTTATTTCCTGCTGATACAACAGGGTCGTGTTTGCAGCGTTCCCCTTCTGTGAATGTATGCTGAACTAATAGACTGTCTCCCGTTGGACTTCTCACTGTCCTGTATATTCCCCCTCCTCCATCAGCACCCCTCTGTGATGGAGATCAGCTGCACCACATCCCATATGTCTATAGAATAACCAGCATCTCACACAAAACTCATCTTTCTTCTTGGCACTTGAAGGTCAGAGGATGTTTTTGGAGTTGCTTTCTCTCCCTCTAATTACGAATGACCGATTCTCTTCCAGCCCTTGGAAGCCATCATTTCCTCTGGGTTGCAAGTCCAGAAAGCTCTAGTGATGAAAACCTTAAGGCATAAAACTATTGTGCATTTGTTTGCTTCGTATTGCAGAGACTTCACCCAGTATCAGGGCTTGGCTGGCTGATGGGCTACAGGTACAGAGCAAGGTAGGTCAGGATGAGGAGCACTTGCAGAGGCAGCTGCAAGGCTTAAAGAAAAAAAAAATACTGCTTGAACAAAGATTAATCCATCAGCAGGTAGCAATCATAACTGTTATATATAAATGCAGCCTGTGTAAAACAGAGCCATGGCAATTAAGCTTGCAACTTTTTTTTTTTTTTAATGTGTCTGTAGAAGAGGTTTTAAATTGTGGTTTTTAAGAAAAGCCCACCCTCCTTCTGCTTTTAACATATTTTCGTTCTGACTGTTTTACTGCTTCTTCCAAAATGAATTTGCTTCCATATGTCATAGCCATTCCCAAGGAAAGATATCTGATAGTATTAAAGTGTGTACAAGAAATGTTTGAGCTGTGATACACATTGTGAATATCATAGGGTTTAATGCCTTCAGTCACCACACAAAACTGCTATTTTGAGATGTGTCTGTGGCATCAGCTGTGGCTCTGCCAGAAATCCAGGGTGAAAACATCATTTTAGTATGTTGCCCCAGGAGCAGAGGCCAAATCCTCTGATTTCCTTGGTAAACTGGACTTTTCAGCTGCAATTACTCTTTCTGGTGCACTTCTTGGAACAAATCAGTCCATTCTTTGCCCAGTGTACTCACCCATCTCCTTACTGTCCTTATTTCTCTTACAATGCAAGAGGGAGCTACAGGGTAAAAAAATTCAGTCTGTCAGACTACTCTGATAGCAAATGGAGAGGCCACTGTTAGACACTAAAAGAGACATAGAATGTATTGTACTTAATAAGTGAAAATGCTGTAGCTGCTTCTATCTTTTAGTTCACACAAGCTTTTGCAAAATGAATAGGTTGAGTTCCAACCAGATCAAACAGCAACATTAATGGTTAATACAAACCCAAATGTGATATAAAAAGTCTTATTGCTTCCAAGATAACATAATAGCTCCACTTATAATAACAGGGAAAAAAATATTAAAAATAATAAGAATCCTACTTATAAACCCATGGCTAAACCTAAGAAAGTTCTTGTTTGATGTTAAGGCAATTCCAGATATTTGCATGTCAACCTCCATTATCCTGTTTCTTAGGCTGTAGGAAATTCCACTTACATCATTGACTTCTGCTGCTGTGGGGAATAGGCTTTGGTAACGGTTTAGAGTTAGAATTAGCCCTCGTCTGCCTTGTGCTCCAGTTCTTGACCATGCCAGTTTAATTACCCAGAAATTATTAGTGCAGTCTTTTTCTTTTTTCCTCCTTTCATTCCCCAGCATTTCCTCTCTATTAAACAAAATCAAGTTTTTCCAATCCACAGCAGAAGTGGGATTTAAAGCAGTTAATGCTGCTCAGAGCAAAAAAATTTCCCTTAGTCTAAAAGCTATACTGGACACTGGGAATTCCAAAACTGGAGGGAGAATCACTGCTTTCTAGCATTGGGAAGAACTGTTATGCCCTTTATTATTATGCCCATTATTATCTCCAGCTTTAAGGGCTTGTTCTAATGCCTGCCTTGACTGAGCAGTGGGGAAAAATGTTTCTCACAATTTAATCCAAAATGCAGCCGTGACACTCTAGATTTGGATTGCTGCTGTGTGTCAGAGATGCCTGACAGGAGCTGCCCTTTCTGCCTTCTGGCAGTTTCCAGAGGTATCAAATAGCTGATACACCAGTTTCAACGAGTCAAGGATGTGGCAGTGCCCTTTAGTGAACTAGGTGAGGTGGGATTTTAACTGTCTGGAGGATGCCATGTGGCTGAGGCATTTGTGTGACTGAAGCAGAATGAATTAGCATGGGTGGGTTTAGGTTTTGGGCTTCATCCCCTCAGTCTCGCTGTGCACAACATGTATTTGTTACTTGTGTGTGGTATCATGAGAGAGAGCAGATAAGAAACAATATTCACAGAGAAAGATGATCCTGATGTTACTGGCAGAAATTTATGCTTTTTGCTGCAGTTCATATATTTTTAGTATTATCAGGGATATCTTAAGGCAACACAACAGCAAGAGCAGCTGATCTTCTTATCCCTTTGACTGCTGAGAAGAGGTGCAGAGCCTAAAAAGGCAAACATTATCTTTCCTTGAGAGTTACTGCTTTATTGGTACACAAGCCCAACAGTGCATTTCAGGAAGGTAATGGCTCCTTGCCTTACCTCTGGAATAAATATTTATAGGTGCTTATAATGAGCATTTTATGACTCCCTCCCCATTCCCAAGCAAGGGCACTTCCACAAAAGGAGGAGGTGCCATGCTCATCCATTCCCACCCCCCCGCTTTTTGGGCTTGCTTTACATCTGATGTGCCTGCCAGAAGCTCATTCTAAGGGCAGACATTTCCAGCCCGGGAAATATTCTTGTTTACTCAGATTATTTCGCTGAGAAAAAAGCCCTCCTGTGATATCAAATGAGAAGAAAACAAAGCAGGAGACATGATTAATGAGCTGCCTGTTGATGTGGGGATGTGTGGGTAGATTAGGCACAAGGGCAAAATTAACCAGCTAAACCTGGGTGCAGAGAGGGCTTCTCAAAGTGATAAGGTATTTGCTTATAAGCTTCATTCTCTAGACTGCTGGCATAATTCAGGATCTCGAATGCAGCTTATTAATAGTGAAACTGGGAGGCTTTGCCATTTTTCAGCCTACATGGGTAGCAATTAGCCATTAGAGTGAAGTTCTATTTTTTGTAATTAACTTTGTGTCAAAATTTCTTTGTTCATTATCTGTGGAAAACACAAAACCATCAACATCCATTTTACTACAAGTACTGTTGAACGACCGAATTTTCTTCAAGCTATTCCCTTACTGCTTGATATCTCCTCCTTCAACATGCTTTGGAGGGACTGAATGAGGATGGCATGAGTTTGAGTGCTTGTTTTTACTTAAATCATCTCTGTGAACATGCCTGAATGCTTGGTAAATCTCATTCAGTGCAAGTAAATAATATATAACTTTAATATTTCTGTTTATAGCCAGATTTAGAGGTTTAGTTTATATGCATTTGGAACAGATTGCCCAGAGAAGCTGTGAATGCTCAGTCCCTGGAAATACTCAAGGCCAGGTTGGATGGAGCTCTGAGCAACCAGGTCTAGTGGAAGCTTCCTTGCCCATGGCAGGGGATTGGAACGAGATGATCTCTAAGGTTCCTTCTAATCCAAACCATTCTATGATTCTGTAGTGATTCTATGATCTATACTTCTGTACTATAAATGCCAGCAAAGCTAGGCAAATGCTTTACACTGGGTTATGCAGTAGTTGTCACCCTCAGAAGGTAAATTGCAAAGATCATCTGTTGGTTGCACACTGATCCAGATCAGTCACTTTGTTTAATTCTGGCAGGATAAAAGCTTGATTGGAAGCCAAGCCTGAGGATGATGCACTGGATGTATTTTTTTTTTTTCCATATCCTTTGATACTCATGGGAAAAGAACACACTAAATTCAGCTTTTCAGACTGTTCCCTAAAACAGAGGAATTGGGGCCTATTAGACAGGATGATCACAGGCAAGTATTCATAGAAGCTTCTCCTTCTAGTGAACCTCTTTTCTCATGAATCATGTAGGTATTACATGCATTCAAGAATTAAAAGACAGCAGAACCTACCCCTCTCACAAAGCTTATTCTTTCCAGCCCCCTCTTTCCAGCTGGAAATATGCAGCTTGGTTGTTTTGATGTCTAGAAGGTAGAAGAACACCCATCTCTACAACTACTGGCAGGGACGTATTGTTACAGTAATAGACACTCACTCCCCCACCAGACAAGGCTGTCCTCTGAACAGCCACTTTACTGCTAGAAATCAAGAATTCTACCAGAAAAGGGACTTAGCAGAAATGCACTAAGGGAAAGCCTGACTGACCTAAAGAACATTCTTTTTCTGCCAAATCCAAAGTGTGCCAATGAAAAACCCCCAGGAGGAATTGTGCATCAGTCTTTCTTGTCCCAGGGCTCCCCGACCTGCCTCTGTGTGGAAAGCTGGGTTCTGGTAGGAAGGAGCAGGGCCTGTGCCTTGATGTTCACAGTGTTTATAAACCTTCCCCTGTTTATTCTGGATCATATGCCACCCTTAGTCAGTGCTTGGAGAAAAAGCGTGCACAGGGAAAACTTGTATTTTTAACAGCCCATCCACAACAAACTCATGATGTCTTTCAAGCTTTCTCAAGAAACCAGGGGTATGCTTGCTCTTAAGCCACCTACAAATGAAGTACAGTGAAGTCCCCCTTGCCCGGGCTCCTGCTCTTTCTGTCCCCATCTTCCCAATTCACCTGCTCATCCCAGAGATAGTCCTCAAGTCCTCATACAGGAAAGCACCCCACTAGGAAGCTCAGAGTTGCTGCTGCGTAAGTGCCTGCAAATCATGGCTTAGCCAAGCGTTCTCCTGGCTTTTCAGCTCTTTCCTTACAGTCTTCTATTTTGCCTCTTACCCTAAAAGTAGTCAAAAAAGCCAGAATATAGCGAATTCTTTTCTTTTGGGCAAATATACCACCTCTTTATGAAATCAAACCAGACCTCTAATAGACTTCATCCCCATTCATTTAAAAAACAGGCAGCTACCAGGTACAGCACTACTACTGTCTGTAATTGTACAGAAGCTTGCATAGTATAATGCAAATTGGCTCCCGGGAGTCACAGAGACTAAATATGATGGTCCATCAGCTCTAATTTTCGTTAAAATTGGTTGGTATGAACTGCATTAGAGGAGGGAGTTAAGAGTCCTGCATCACACAGCTACTTAGTTGAACTGCTCTCCCAAAGGATGTTTTTTTTCCTAGGTTTACACTCTGAAATGCAACAGCTCCCTTCCATGCCTGTTATTTTCTTAGCTAGGGGGTATGTTTAAAAAAAAAAAGTTCTGATCTTTCAATAAAAATAAATGTTATTTTTCAAATCACGTTAAACTTCTCAGTGTCTTGTTGGGGCTAAGTGAGCATGTATCTCCTTCAAAGCATGGCAAATGTAAACCCCCATCCACTGGTGGGGCCTTGCATTCTCTGAAAGAGAGTATGTTTAGATTAGATATTAGGAAAAATTTTACTGTGAGAGTGGGGAGGTGCTGGAACAGGTTGCTCAGAGAAGTTGTGGATGCCCCATCCCTGGAAGTGTTCAAAGACAGGTTGGATGGGACTCTGAGCAACCAGGTCTAGCGGAGGAAGATGTTCCAGCCCATGGCAGGGGGGTTAGAACTAGATGATCTTCAAGGTCCCTTCCAATCCAAAGCACTCTATGACTATTTTTGTGTTGACAAGCTTGCCCATTCTTATCTTACCACCTTTATTCCCTCCTTATTCTGGGTAGTTTTCTTCTGTATGTGTTCTTTTAGTAATCTCTTGCATTAGGTAAGGGACCAGTTTCAGTCACTCAGAGCAGTCATCCCTGCCCCTCTGTGCTCACTAAAGGGCTTTTTGTGGGCTGACCTGAATGTTCTCATCATGCTGCAAGGTGTGTTCTGCTCTCCTTGTGCCCCAAAAATATTGCAATTACTTTAAAATAAGAGTATCGCATTTGCTTGCTTCAAAAGAGCAGCTTCTTGGCTTTCTCATTTCTAACCCTGCTTTCCCAGCCAGCCTGACTTTTGAAAAGCGAAAAATCACTTTGCTTTAATTGTGGATTTTTAAGGTTAGTAGTATACAGGGTACTTAGTAACACAGCGCAGAAGACCATAAAGCTTTAGAAAGGGGTTTCCTATTTATTGCAGAACACCTTGTTTTCCTGTTAGTGCAAAGGCTAAAAGACACAAAGACCCTCTTTCCCTCTAATCAGGTTACAGCATCACAATATGGCTCTCTTTATAGGGGTCATTAGATCTTTTCTTTGGGGAAGAGAGCTCTTCCCATAGCTTTGGTGAATTAAACCTTTTGTCTGTAGCAGAAGGTGCTTCCCTCAAGCCAGCTTTTTTAGGCTCTGCAAAACAATCTCAACTGCCTGGAAGTTGCGTGTTTATTTTACTCCCTTTGTTTGCAGAAATACTTTCTGAAGAAAATACTGCACAAACTTCACCCTACCTCGAGTGGTTTTCTTTACATGCTGGCTTTGTTTTTTATATGCCATAAAGTCTCAGGAGAAACTTGGAACAACTGTCACAATAGTCAAACTGCATAAAACTATTCAGGAAGGCTGTCAGTGAAGACACTTTGGTGCTCATTACCTAACCTGAATTCTGGACAGGAGAATTTCTATCTGCTAATGCATCAATTTTAAGGAATGCTTTTCAATTTGAAAAATTTGTCTTCCTTCAGTTGAGTAGTGTATGTATGGGCTAATACTATGTGGGCTTGTTTCTGATTTGCAGCTTCTTTTCTCTTCTGTTTAGAGTTAAGCTCTAAATAAACAGATATAGATATGTATTGGTTAGAAAAGCCCTGTGCTTCAGCTTTCCATTAGTGAGAGTCATAACAAAGGAATTGTTACCAGGCTCATGTTTGCCAGCTCTTCACATCTGAGGAACTCTTCTACAAAAACCATTGTTGCATTGAAAAAAATGCTACATGTTCTTATGAGTTAAAATTTGCATATCTGCCTTAATTGACAGTCAGAAAATAAAACTCTTGGTGCTTTTTATCTTGGGACTCATTCGTTATTGAAGCAATGTTTCCCTGTGAAACTAAAGAGCCACAATGAAGCAACTCCTTTATGAACACAGGGTAAAAATGATACAATTTAGTAGGCAGAGGGAGCTGCAGGGACTTTGGACGGGGCAGGAGGCTCCAGGAGGGAAGCAAACAAGTCACCTCGTGAGCATGTGAATCTATGACAACAGATTTTAGTGTAGCCCCAGATGTTCTCTACAAGGGGAATAATATCTCATTGTATTAAGCTCAAAGGATATAAAACTAACTCATGCCATCCATGGATAGTCACTGTGGCAAACAGGCAGAGATCCAAGGTGTTGGATTCTTTGCCCGTGCTCTGCTGCTGCAGAATTGGTGGGCAAACAATTGTTGGTTTTTTCCAACCTTAATGATTCTACAGTTGTAAATGCTGAGGAGAACAGATGCCTGGTGGGATATGGGTGAAGGAAATCTTGGCCACCCTGCTGGCCCCTGCTACTGACCCTACAAAGCTTTGAAGATGGTGGCCTGCTTTGTCCACTGTTGGAAATAGGAGGATCATTGCCAGGGAACACCATTCTCTTCATTCCCCTTCTTCTCCCTGTTCTGTCTGGCAGGAAATCCTGCTGCTGGCAGTCTCTGCACCTTACCTGCTGGCCTTTGCCAGTTCCAAAAGTAACAAACACTCTCCCTGCTGTGAAAGACTTCTTTGGTTGGAAGATGTCAGTCAAAAATCTGCCAACTCCTGTTATATATACTACACTAGTCAGGGGTTAATGTGTCCAAAAGAAGATAGTAAAGAAAAATTGAATAAACTACCTAATTCTGTATTATTTTTAAACAAAGAAAAAAAATTGTAGGCTTTAAATGTGCCCTAGTAAGTGTTTTCCACAAAGCCAGAATAAGATGATGGCAGCCTGGACAAAGAAGACCTTCAACCATTTGCCTGGATAGGTTAAGTTTTGCCACCCCCAAACTCTTTCAGGTAACTTGAGGTTTACCTAGCTCTATTTTGTGTTTGTTAGACTTTCTTTTTAAATGTGGCTTCACAAGTCATTCACCATTCCACATCCATATCAAAATGAATTGGAAATTAGAAGATCAAGGATAATTAGAATTTTAAGGATCTTCTCTTTTTGCAGGCAGTACTTGGCATGAATAAAACCTGACCTTTCTTCCCATCTCTCATTCTTTAGGTATACATACCTAAACACTAAAGTCACCTAAAGTCACCTATGTGACTATTTTTACAGTTTAAATAATAATGCTTTGAAAAATTAAATAATTGTACAAATAATATGTTTCTTCAAAATTTCTCCAGAGACATCATGACATTCCAAAAATGTTTTAACCTCATGAAAAGTGTTGGCTGCTAATCACTATTCTGCTCAACTTCGCTATCACAAGCAGAAATGCATGATTTCTCTTCCTTGAAGCCACTCTAATTCTCCTTGCTTGTTATAAGGTCTCCTTCCTGCAGGAAATAAATCTTTGTTCCAGTTGTGAAGGAAAATTTCTCCTTCCTAAATTATACTGAAAAAATTTTAGAGCTTTCTAGAGAATTTAAGGCTCTGTCACTGCACTTTAACTTGAATTCCATCAATTCTATGGGCTTTCATTGTTGTTTTTTTTTTAAGGCTACAATGCCTTTTCTTGTTGTTTGTGCCCCTTTATTTTTTTTTGCCTTGTTTAATTGAAATATTGAAAACATTTTTTAAAAATCATTGGAAGAGCCTTTTTGTTATTTACTTTTACCTTCAATAGCACATACCTTCAGTCTGTTATGGGTCTTATTATTTCCTTTACTCTTCCAGATTGCTGAGCTCCTTCAGCCTTAATCATCTTGTTCCATTGGATTTATTTCCCACATACCTGAATTTGCTAAATAATCTGCACAACCTTTTCTTAATTAAGAGCTGCTGGGCCAAGCAGTCCTATAATTTAATTTATTATTCCATGTACTTCAGAACTTTTAGTCCTGCCTTTGTGTGACATCTGAGCCGGGACTCTGCTGTCCAACTTTAGAACTGCGACAAGGATGCTGCGTTGGGGTTGCATTAAGACAAGTAATGTTCAGAAAACTCCAGCCAAAGCTGGGACCTGTTTTAAGTGTTATTTACTGTCTCTGAGAAGACGTCTTCTGTGAAAAGTTAAGCAGAAAAATAAGACAAGGGAACAGTGGTAAATAGAGGTGATGTGATCAGGCTCTGTTTTTGTCTCTGCAAGGAAGATGATGCTGTTCTCCAGGCTCCTAATTTTGTACCTGCCTTTTGATCGCACTTCCTCCTGATAATGTGTTTTGCTAGCAAACAGTATTAATTATTATGTCATAAACTGAATGACCCAAACCAAACAGATCAAATGTGGCCTGATGGCAGAAAATAAACAAAAAAGCCATGGCAGCACAACTGAAGAACTAGTGAGCTACTCTTCAAAAGCCTTTTTGAAACTGATACCATGCTGTATACTCATTCAATAACTTAAAGAACAATCCTCTTTTGCCAAATGTTATTTGGGCAGAAAAACTTAAGGTACAAGTTAATAAATCTAGCACCATCTAAGAGCCTTTTGAAGCATATTTGCTTCCACTCATGCCTTCTCCTTATGTCACTCTCCCTCAGTTTACGTTCCTGGCTTTTATTTGTTTCCCATAATAAATAGTAGGGTTAAGCAGTAGCCTGTTGGTAGTCAAAACCTGCTGTGGCACCAGGAAGATGTGAGATGCCAGCTCCAAGGTCTGTTGGATGCAGAATGACCTTTTTGGTTGCTGGAAACCCATTAAAAGTGTGACCCCTCTTTGGTGCAGGTCTGGTGGCTGAGGGAGGACCCTGCAGTGCAAAAATAAAACTGTACACTGATCTCTGCTCTGCCCTTCAGCCTGATTATCACTGTAGTGGTTTTCCATCCGTGAAGATGTAGGTGTATCATTTACTCGTGTCACATTTGATACATCCAAACTTGTCAAACACGAGCTGCTGCATTTGGGGTCATCCAAGGCCTTGAGCGTGTGACTGAGCGTGCAACAAATCAAGCAGCACAGAGAAATTACACGAGCACCAGCATGGACACAGCCACGATCCATTCTAGGTTCTGAATGAGGGTAAGACCACCGTGTTTTTTGAATGTCTTCCATTCATAAACCCGCTGATCTTCACAACAGCTAAAAAACCAGCTGCAGACACCAAGAGGTACTGCTAATCTTTGTAAAGTACATAAGAGTAACTGAATTAGCTGTTTCCCCTATTCATAACTACTACAACAAAAATCAACTTCAGAGCTGGTTTTGGACTTTACAGGTATTTGGCCTATGTTTGTGATGATGTCAATGAAAATACTCGGGAGTGAGGCCTGCCAGCAGTAGACAATGACAAGGAGGGTGTTTATTGGGGTAATAGCCAGTTATAAAAGCAGGAATGCAGGTGGATGTCTGGAAACACCTAGATCTGACAGAGAGAGGAAGATGAGGAGGAAGCATCCACCTGGCTCACCCCGGGTGTCATTTTAACACCAGCGTTACTGAAGGGCACCAAGCTGAAGGGAACTGCTCCCATCTCCATTCCGGGCGACAGTCATTGTTTTTTGTGCTCTTCAATTTCATAGTTATTTGAAACACAAATTATCTCAAGATTAACAGGTTTTCTTTTTCAGAGTCTTAATTCTTCTTGAATGTTTGTGAAGACATAGAAAACAAAAGGAGTATATTCTACTTCTTAACTAGAAAAAAAATCAATTGAAACCAAAGGGAAATGAACACTTTTTTTCCCTTCATAGCTTCTGCCCTATTTCTCAGTGATACCCATTTGCTGTTCCAGTCTGTTGGGTTTATTGTATTTACTTTTTCTCCTCAGATTCATTCATTATCACAGGTAACCTCAGATTTACCTCTTAATGATCTCAAAACAAGCTGTCAGAATACCTGGGGAAAATGAATGCTCTGAAATTACAGTGCTGCTGGTGAAATTGTTGATGATGGTGTCTTTACTATTTGGATTTTTGGTTTGTTTGTTTTTGGGGCTTTTTTTTTGGGGGGTATGGGTGTTAGATAAAAAAAACCACTCTCACAAATCTTATTTTATCTCTCTCTCATTTGAGTT
Source organism: Oxyruncus cristatus (assembly GCA_013399855.1). NCBI lineage: Eukaryota > Metazoa > Chordata > Aves > Passeriformes > Cotingidae > Oxyruncus > Oxyruncus cristatus. The sequence continues at coordinate 1,548,358 of VXAY01004569.1, forward strand.
AAAACAATACAAATGAAATTATGCCAGTGTTTAATGATGGTGAACCAATCTTTTGGCTGATGTGAGTAGTCATAGATTCTGATTTCTCTACAGCTGTCCCCTTCTAAACCAACCAATGCACACAAGAAAGCCAAACGGTGGGGTAGACACTTGGTAGCTCACCTTTTTTTGTGCTCACTTTAAACCTCTTTTCCTACCTTTGACCTCAGTTAAAACACTTAGGAAGAAAGAAATTCATCACCACCACATCAAAACTTCTGGCTCTGTAATTCACCCTAGCAATATTTCTTTTTCTATGCTACTCATCTTTATAAATCAGGCTTACTCTGATTTTTTTCCATTCTGAGTCTGGAAGCAAGCACTTATTTCCCAGGCCTATGACAGCTGATTTTCCTTTTCTGCGGGAAATACAGAAATTGCTGACCTTAATTATGACACAATAGCTGTAGCTACAAAAATGACAATTTCTGATAATGACTTCTTCATTATCATGTCTTCTGTCAGTATGAACACAAGATCCATAGCTTCTGTTGCAATAAGAGAGGTATTTGTTGATAGGCAGAGAAAATATTCTTAGCCTGGAAATGATATAATCTATTGCAGTTCAACAAAACATTACACTGACAACAAACAGATAATCAATGCTTTGTCTACGATTTGCAAAACAGAGCAGTTGTATAAAAATAAGAACTATATTTATTTAGATGCTTTTGTTTTTTACATGTTCCTTCAATATTTGGAGCCACATACTTCAAAGAAAAAAAAAGTAAATTGGAAAGCTGTAAGCTTGCCAACAACTTCCCAGACCTCAGCTTTCAAATCATCTCTTTGCAACTAGGTGACAAATAATTTATTGTCTTACTGGATTATGCAGATGTTGAAAATAACATGAGGTTTTCTTGGTTCCACTGAGTCCTGCTAGGCGGCTTGGGCTCGCCTCCACAGTACTGGGATTTGGCTTTCTTGGATTCTTTGATGTTCATATGCTCTGTTGGGCTTCCTGGGATTTGCTCCTTCCTGATTAGAAAAAAAAATAAGTACTTTCCCAAGCCCATCAATTCCTGGCACTTCTCTGAGCCATGAGTCACAGGAGGCTAATTGAATCAGTGGTGCTCAATTCCCTCCGTCCCGAGACCTGCCCCCGGCAGCCAGCACCGACTTCAGGGAATTGCATCTGGGAGCTGCTGATAATCTGGATATGTATGGGGGGAAAACAAAAAAAAAAGGATTCTGTGTAAGAAGGAATGAAATGGTGACAGTTAAGTGGCACCTGAGTAAATGTGGATTTACCACCAGGTTTATGAGGGCTGCTCTTTGGGATTTTTTTCGGACTAAGACAGATTTCACACCTCCCTGTTTATTCTTTGCTATCTCTGCCTAAGCTCGCTGTGCTTCCTGTATCTCGCCCTGCCATCCCTTGTTTCAAACCAGAGAGGCAGGTTCAGCCATGCCCCAGTGCATGTGGGCAGAGTGTCCAGCCAGAGAATCCTCTGAGGGGCCACCAGGAAGCGTGGCCAGAGGAGTCAGCTTGGAGGAGCTCAGAGCTGTGAAAGGCAAGCTAGGTAACACTCCTGAAAAATGAGTCATCAGCATCTTTCCACGCAAGCCACTTTTCCCAGCTCCTGTTACACTTCTCAAAAGAGAATGAAAAGTGCCTGAGCAACACAAAGAGCCTGAGAGATGGAGATGAGGCCACAAGTCTTCACCTGCCAGGGAGCGCTGCAACCGTGAGGAAAGGCGGTCGTGTTCCTTCTTGCACGCTCCCATTTGAGGTAGGGAAGCACAGACAGATTTTGTAACACCTTTGATTACCGTTTCCAAAGTTTTCAGAGGAGCCAAAACACACAAATTATATAAAAGAAAGAGAGAAGTTGGATCTTCTTGTTTAGCGTGAAGTTCCACTGCAATCGTGTGTCTGGGAGGAAAACAAGACCTTCATGAGGGTTTTGCTGGGACGTGTCCCTTCAGCACATCTCCTCTTTCTCCTGGAAAAAGGGATTGTGGGCATTCATTAGTTCTCAGGTAGAGCCATGGTTTTTTAACACCGAAAAGGCCTAGAGGACAAAAACATACCAGCTGTGACTATCTTAAAGAAAAGCCCTATTGATTTACATTTAAATGCAGCTGTCACTCCTGGTTATAGCCAGCAAAGCAAAGGCACAGGGCACAGGACTCAAACGCTGCAGGGCTCTTGGAGTTTCATGTGCTCTCCAATCACCTCGCTCTGCTGCGATCAGAACAGCACAAATGGCAGGGAGAAAATGGGGTGTAGGGAAAGCCAACACGGGGGAAGCAAACACACAGCCCTCTCCCTCATACACTGTGAGTGAGGGGCAGGAGCAAAGCCCACCCAGCTCTGGGTCTGGACTTGGGGGCTTCATTTGCCTGCAGTGGGCTGCAGAATAGAGAGGGAGAAATTGGGCTGGACAGCAGGAGTTGCAGCTGCTCTCCTGGCTGCCTCTCCCCATGTCCTGTGTCAGCGCTTACACACATAAAGCACTATTGTTTGCAGCCCAAAAATTGTCAGGGGAGCACTGGACAGTATCGCTGCCTTATGGCATCAGGAACCCCATGTGTCCTGTCTCACACCCACGCAAGCACAGATGCAAACAGTCAACCCGAGTGTCCTGCCGAGAGCGGTTTCAAAAACAGCCACAGACTCCAGGCCTCCCCTTAGGAAGCTCCTGGGAATTGCTCAGGCTCTTGGAGGGGTGGGAAGCGATGGACATCCCTTTTGGGTGTGAGTTTAGATACTCCAGCTGGCACATCCCAGCTCAGCAGCAATCATAAAGGAAAACTGTGTTAGTAGTTGAATGAATATCTGGTAGTAAACTAGGTTAATGCATTACTTTTTTGTTCCTCACTTGGGATGTAATATTTGATTTTTACATGTGATTCTGGGGGTTTCTGAGCCCTCTGAAACACTGTGAGTGTAGAGTGACATGTACCAACGATACAAGGGAGTACTTCCCCTGTGCTAGTTTTTAATTGTCTATAACAAACATGTCTTTCTTTAGTATTTCTTTCAACTCCACTTTTGAAGTTGATTTATATCTGCCTCCTGTTTTGTTCTCGTTTCAATCTTCTGGCAGCATTCCTTGCCAAGCCAGCCTAATGCCCACATGAGCCCCATTAAGCCACATGCTTCTGTATATGCAGCAGTACATGTTTTTTTCTGGGCTGAGCTTTGTTTGCCAAATCTGGGCCTGAATTCACAGATAATGACTTCCTTTTTGTCTCCTTTGCCTTCTGTGTGCTTATTTTTCTACACACGGCCTTTTCAAAATGTAATGTGACCCTCATACATCATTTTTATCAGCCTTATAAACCCAGCATAGTACAGCATATGTTGTATGTAAATTCATGCACCTGAAGGCAGTGAGAAAAAATATTTTAGTCCTCTGTCAGGAACAGAGGATACCTCGATGTCATTCAGAGTCAAGGTTTTTTTCTATCTGAAACTATTAGCTGCAACAGTCCTATATTTAGAATAAAAAAGTAGAAGTACCTTCTTTTCAAGATGTCATAATTCATTTTTTCAGCTGCTTTCAGGTGATTCTGACATTCTCTTTCAAAGTCACTTTTCATTTTGAAATGTATTTTTATGCTATATCTAAGTGGATTTATACAACAAAGCTCTTTAAATCAAAGTATAAAAAAAATGGACTGACCAAATGAAATTTCGTAATTTTATTTCACAAAATACCTGGAGGCTTTAGCCTATTTTTCTCAGTGGTAAGGAAAAAAATATTCTGGAAAAATGCAAAAATATACTTTCAGCGTAGTATTCAGCACGGTCGTATTTGTGGAGTGGCATCTGTGTGCTAGATGCAGAATGGTTAACAATGAGGTCTTGGCCACAAAATCACAGTATGGTTTGGTTTGGAAGGGA
>VXAY01004570.1:11851-70247 GCA_013399855.1 Oxyruncus cristatus
CCATATTCCACAGGCATCATACACTAAGGGAATCAGGACATCCAAATGGATGAACCAACGGAGCAGTGGGGTGTTTTGGGGTTTAAAAGGTTTGGATGCCCCCCTGACTCACCGCCCGGCCGGGGGGGTGAACTCCCTGTGCCCCCTGGCACCGTCGGATCGGCTGCTCCCGGGGCTGCTGCTCCCGTCGGAAACTCTCCCTTCGGGATCCAGGGTGGGTCTGGCGAGGAACAACAAAGCCCTGAGCACACTGTAGTCCCTGGAATCCCCACCCAGTAATGCCCACCATGGCTCTGTCTGTTGGCTGCTGCTGATCTCAGAGATCTTTTCCAACCGCATGGATTCCAGGATTCCATGGTGCATTCCCCCTGTGTGTGTGTGTGTGTTCCACACCTGCCACACACCACATTCCATGCCCAGGAGAGCAGCCCCCCAACCCCTGAGCATTAGGACATATCCAGTGGATATATGCAAAATTGTTTCCCTCCCACTGCACCCCCTCCACATGTATCCTGCTGCCAGCCCTGCCCATTTTTTCCAAGCCAGAAATCCTTAGAGGAATGGCTTTAACTCATGGGCACAGCTCAGGCTCTTTCCTCAGGGAAAATGAGCCCGTGGCTGATGGTCACGTGAGGGTAGGGTTAGATTGGATATTGGGAAGGAATTCCTCCCTGGGAGGTGAGGCCCTGGCACAGGTTGCCCAGAGAAGCTGTGGCTGCCCCTGGATCCCTGGAAGTGTCCAAGGCCAGGCTGGATGGGGCTTGGAGCAACCTGGGCTAGTGGAAGGTGTCCCTGCCCATGGCAGGGGGTGGGACTGGATGGGCTTTAAGATTTCCAGCCCAAACCATTCCATGATTCCCTGATTCTGTGAAATGTTGTCTCCAACCCTTCCACCTGAGTAGAGGAGGATCTCAAGGTTCCCAGGAGGAGATAAATCCCAAGGCCTAGAGCTGCTGCTGGTGAGGTAGGAATGTCTTCCCCAGACTTCCTCATGTTGTACTTTGTCCCAGGTGCACAATCCTGTGACAGGCCTGATTCCATGATGATTTAATACTGTTGTTCCCTCCAGGAACAAAATCCTGTTCTTACTCCTTGACTGTACAACCTGGAGCAGATTTTCTGTCAGATCATTCCGTGCCAGCAGCTTTCCCTGTCTCTGCATCTTAAACCCTCCATGCCCAAACCCTCCATGCCCAACCCTCACCTCCTGGTGCTGAACACTTGGCTGTCCACATAGGCCGGAATCCTGTGGCTGGGAGCTGTCCCAAAGAAGGGCTGGGGGTCCTGGTACAGGGGCACAGGGTGCTGGCTCTCATGTGCACTGAGAACACTCTCTCTGCTGCTGAAGTCAGACCTGCCGAAGAATTAAAACCAGTTCGACCATAAAGCCAATGCCTGTGCCCTGCCCCCCTCGCACAGGGACTCGGGGTTTGCCAAGGCTGGATCCTGCCTCTCCCTACAGGCAAGGAGAACGTGGGACACCATTTTGTAAAGAGAAACACAGAATCCCAAAATGGTTTGGGTTGGGAGAGACTTTAAAGCTCATCCCATTCCACCAGGGACACCTTCCACTAGACCTGGTTGCTCCAGCCTGGCCTTGGACGCTTCCAGGGATGGGCAGCCACAGCTTCTCTGCCCAACCCATGCCAGGGCCTCCCCACCCTCACAGCCAAAAATTCCTTCCCCTATTCCTTTGGGGAATATCGTTGGATTAGGCAATTCTACTGGGGCCAGGACTTCAGCCAGGTGTGCATCAAGGAGCAGGAATGGCAAAGGATGATGGTTTGTGAGCTACTCACGGCAGAAACAAAGGGATATTCCCACTGTACCTGGCTGCTCCTGGGCCAGGCTCACTGTGCCTCCAGTCCTGGGGAGCGTCTGTGCTGGGGATGGTTTGATCCTCATAGGCTGGAGTGACCCTGGGGGGGAGGAAAGAGCTGTATCAGCTCCATAACCTGTGTCTGAGCCTTTCCCCTGGGGAAGGAAATGCAGGGACACCATGGTTATAGAATCCTAAAATCCAGGAATGGTTTGTGCTGGAAGGGACCTCAAAGATCATCCAGTCCCACCCCCTGCCATGGGCAGGGACACCTTCCACTACCCCAGGTTGCTCCAAGCCCCATCCAACCTGGCCTTGGACACTTCCAGGGATCCAGGGGCAGCCACAGCTTCTCTGCCCAACCTGTGCCAGGTCCTCCCCACACTCACAATTCCTTCCCAAGATCCCACCTATCCCTGCTCTCTGGCAGTGGGAAGCCATTCCCCCTTGTCCTGTCCCTCCATCCCTTGTCCCCAGTCCCTCTCCAGCTCTCCTGGAGCCTCTTTAGGCCCTGCAAGGGGCTCTGGGGTCTCCCTGGAGCCTTCTCTTCTCCAGGTGAACCCCCCTGGCTCTCCCAGCCTGGCTCCAGAGCAGAGGGGCTCCAGCACTTGGAGCATCTCCTCTGGACTCTCTCCAGCTGTTCCACATCCTCCTGCTATTCAGCTGCAACAATTCCTGTGTGAAACCCCTGCAGTGCTGGGGGTCTGGGGCGAGGGTGGAAAGGTGGCCCTGGCAGTGTTTATGGTGGTTTGGGAATTCACTAAGCCAAGAAATGAGCATTTGTGATGCCTCTGGAAGGGCAGCAGGAGAACTCCAGGGGTGGGAGGCACTATCCTGGTTCCCTGACTCCCCACCTGTCCCGGCGTGGCTCGGCCTCGTTGGCACACGTGATCTCTGGAGCAGGGATGCTGCTTCCTCCAGGTCCAGAGCTGGACCTGCCAAGACAGGAGACCTTTAGAGTCTGTAGAAGCACCACTGTGCCCAGAATTCCTGTGGGATGTAGATGCAGCCTCAAGAAAAGTACCATATCCCTTCACGGGAATGTGCCAGATGGAATCATGGAATTGTTCAGGTTGGAAAAGCCCTCCAAGATAATCAAGTCCGACCCTCAGCTCAGCACCACCACCATGTTCACCACGAAACCATGTCCTCAGATAATCCAAAGAGAAACAAGACAGAGGGAAAATCCAGACCTGTTAAAAAATAGGGCTGAAAGGAAAGAGAAATAAAGCTCCTGAGGGGCATCAGTTCCCTGTTTACCCTTCCCAAACCTGACACCTGAATTCTGGGCATTTGGTTATGGCTATTATGGGTTATCCAGTACTCCTGGGTGACATTTCAGACTGCTCAGGCTGTGAGGTGGCCTCGTTTGGGTCCTCAGCTCCCTTCTCCCAGCGTGGGGACTCCCAACCCCAACCACAGCACCCTCAGTCCCTCCTCCAGAATCCCCTGCAGTAAATCCCCCGTGTCCTCCCACCAGGAAAAGAAAATCCCATTATTTCTCTTGCCTTCTTTCTGCGAATTCTTCACTCTGCACATGGAATGACATCCCCTTGTCCATGTCCCTGCTCCCACCAGTGCTGTCCTGGGACCTGGGGAGAGGAACGCTCTGCTTTACACCTTGATGTGAAGATGTTGCTCACTGAGACACACACAGTGAGGAAGCTCAATTTGACCAAACTCTTTCAAATTTAGGGGGAAAATACGGAAAAAGCAAAGAAATCCCCAAAGTCCTTCTGTTTGGACACCCCGCTCTGACTGGGGAAGTTCAGAATGAGAGCCGGGGTCACCCCATGCCAAATTTTATTGCTTCTCTTGGTACACATCTCTAAGAGACAGGTTCTGTTCCCAAATTTAAGGTCAAGGCAGCAAATCCTGGCAGTCCAGCTGGTCAGGGTTTGACGGCTCCAGCTAAGGAGGATCTTTCAGGTTTTCCTATAAAACCACGACAAAGGTTCACCCAGTAGAAGCAGCACTAGAATCAGGCACAAAAATGTCCCCCCGTTGCACAAGTGGAGGTTTAGGTTGCATATTAGGGAAAATTTCTTTGTGGAAGGGGTTCCAAAGCACTGGAACAAGTTGCTCAGGGCAGTGGTGGAGTCCCCATCCCTGGGAGTGCTCAGAAAACGTGTGGATGTGGCACTCGAGGCCATGGGTTAGTCACCATGGTGGTGGTGCTGGCTGATGGTTGGACTCGGTGACCCTAGAGGGTTTTTCCAACCATAACCATTCCATGATTCCATGAAAAGAGGAGCCCGAGAGATGATTTTAAAAAATGGAGCCTGGGAGAGAATTTTACGAGCGTGTGTATGTGGGGGAAGGCACACAAGGAATGAACCCTCATCCTACAGGAAAAGGCAGGAGAGATTATCCAGTTCCTTACCTGACCATGCCAGGCTCACGGGCAGTGGGTTCCTGTGCCCTGGGCAGCTCTGGGTGGGCACCATGGCCAGGAAGTCCTTGGCCCCTTTCAGTGAGGCTGGTTGAGCCTGAAAACCTAAAATAAAGATCCACGATTAAGGCAGTGGAGAAAATCCCTGCTGGGGTGAGTGGGCAGACACCCATTCCCAGGATAGGAGCCATCAGGCCAGAGCCATTCCCAGCAACCCAGAAGAGCAGACACCCTGGTCATCCCAGTCCTTACTCATTCCAGTGGGGCTGGAGCTGTGCTGGGCCCTCAGGACTCGTGAAGCTGCTCCTCTCCTCATATCCCAGGACAGACCTGACAACCAGAAGACCCAGGTCACATTCCTAAAAACTGGCACTGGAGGATACTCTGCTCCCCAGGCAGGGTTTGTCCCAACCTGCACCAGGACCTTATTTCCATTACAAGAGTTGCATTTCCATATATTCCAGCTGCTTTCACCTCCCTGCTACCACTCCAGCATCCCTGAAGCATTCCACTGGATTATCAGGGAATAAAAAGGGAGTAACTGAACCCTACCAAGAGGAGGAAAAATCTGGGGGGGTGTGGCTCGTGTCACAGGAGATGGAGAGGGCTTTAAACCTCAGTTGCCTCCATCCCTGGGGCAAAAGCTGGGAGAAGGAGCCTCTTTCTGTGCCTGCCCATTCTCGTTGCCCTTAATCCTCAGTATTCCTCATAAACCCACTAAATTCACTCCACTCTTACCTTTTAAAGGAATATTCCGTGTCCTCTCCGTGCACAGGGGCTCTCTCAGTGGGAGGAAAAGTGACAACAGGCTGCAAGTTGGTCCTGTCCAAAAAAATAAGAAATTTCCAGCTTGACAGCTTTCCAAAGGCTTCAAGGGAGGGGTTGTACGGAATCACAACACTGCAGTTTTATCAGCCCAGCAAACAGAATGGAACCGTCTGCGAGAACTGATTTTCCTTCAGAAAGCCCCATTTTCACTCTCCCTAATCCAGAAGAAGAGAGGATGTTGGTGGACACTAGCCCAGGTTGCTCCAAGCCCTGTCCTTCAAATTTGCTCAGCTCAAGAGCTTTGATGAGCCAATCCATGGAGTCAAGTCCCAAAATAATGGATAAGTGAGTGAGAAAAGCAGTTGCAGGGAAATCAATGTTTGCTGAAAACAGCAGCAACTCTGTCCTGCCTCTGACAGTGTCAGAGGAGGAAATGCTCCCGAATCCTGTGTGATGGAGACACCTTCGAGATCAGTGCTAAAGGCAATGCTAAAGCTGCTGAATCTGCTCCCACAATCCCAATATCACTGAGGTTGGAAAAGCCCTCCAGGATCATCGAGTCCCCCCTGGGCCCAATTCCCACCTTTTCCCCCAGCCCACAGCACTGAGTGTCACGTCCAGTCCTTCCTTGGACACCTCCAGGGGTGGGGACTCCACCACCTCCCTGGGCAGCCCCTTCCAATGCCTGACAACCCCTTCCATGAAGGAATCCTTCCAGAATTCCCAGGCTGCTTCTCTGGGAAGAAGTTGTGTAACAGTGAACAGAAACATTCTGTTCCCAATGTTTATCCACACGGGATTTCCCATTTCCAATTGCTTTGTTGCCCAATGTGGATTCTGCTTCCATCTCTGCTCTGGACAAGCTATTTATTCCTACCCCAGCTTCTCTCTGGGAGCAGATCCAGTGCCATCCCCAGGCCCTGATGGTGAAGGATCAGACCTTCCAACATCCAGGGCAGAAGAGGGCTCATGGTGATGGAGCAGCTTGTCCATAGTATCCACAGGCCTGTCCCTGGAATCAGAGCTGGACCTGGAAGAGAGGGAGATTAGTGGGTCCCAATAGGAAGCTCAGCAAGTTGGAGAACAGAGCAAGAAGGAAAAATACCAAACAGGAGGTTTTTCTGCCTCAAATGTAACATCTTTTCTTCCTGCTCAGCTCAAGGGCTGAGGGCTAAGCCATAAATCCAACCAACCCATGCCCAGGGCCCGAAAGCAGCTGGAGGATCTCAGTCCAATCTGAGGGGGTGAGTCAGGCCCACCCCTCTTTAGTGCCCTGACATTTGTCAGTGCTGGGTCAGGAGAAGACCCTCCTCACTCTAAAGTCAAGGAGAAAAAGTGAATTTTACATTTATTTGACACTTACTTGGGTGGGTAAAACCCATTGTTGGCTTCTGTGTGCTCAGGGAAACTGCAAAGGACAGACACAACTTCAGGAAGCAGCTTTGGGGAATGCTGCACAATGATTTTCCTATGCATTTCGTAAAAGAAAGGAGGGAATCCCTAAACTTCCCATGGGTGTCCATGTCCACAGGGAAAATGGCAAGAAACTTTGGGGAATTCGGTGCATGGGAAGTACAAACTTGGTAACTTTGAACATCAGCAACACATCTCAGATGCCATTTGGGAATGCAATCCAGGACTATTCCCAAAGCAACAGGATGTCCCGCAGCCCAGAGCTCCATCACAGGCCCCTCCACCTGCAGGTGAACACCCTGGAAGTGTCCAAGGCCAGGCTGGACAGGACTTGGAGCAACCTGAGCTAGTGGAAGGTGTCCCTGCCCATGGGGTGGAACAAGATGAGTTTTAAGGTCCTTTTAGATGATCTTTTCCAACCCAAACCATCCTGGGATTCCTGTTTCTATGACATAGAAAGTGCCTTTTCTGGTCCAGTGGAAGGTCTTCTTGCCCATGGCAAGGAGTGGGACTAGATGGGCTTTAAGGTCCCTTCAAACCAAACCACTTGTGGCTGATTTGGGAATCTGTGGCTTTTTTCCAGTGAGGATGCAGACCCCTGGGAAGGTTGGGAAAGGGGCTGCCCCAGGGCCTGGAACACTCTGCTGGGGCACAGGCAGGAGCTGAACTGTGAGACTGAGAAGTCCCTCAGTCTCACTGAGGTTCCAGATCCCATTGAACCACAGTTTTCTGAGAGCAAGTGTGGGCTGGGATGGAGTCCAGGAGATCCCCTGGATCTCAGCTTGTTACCTGCCAGAAACACCCACGGGAAAAGCAGGATCCTGGAAAAGCAGGACAGGCCCTGGAGCTCAGGCGGTGCTCACACAGCCCAAGGACAAGCAGAGGGTGACGCTGGAATTCATTTGGGATCTGGACACAACAGCACTTCTGGGATCATGGGATCCTTAACTACTTCCCCAAATCCCTCAGAGTCAGGACACAATTCCTCAGCACTGAACCTCTGGCTTTGTCACTTTACAGTTACCTTTTGGGTTTGGGATTTTTTTTTTAAGGGGTCTCCTGTTGCAAAAGTAAATCAAGAGGTGGAGGTTGGAGGCTGAGAGAGATGTGGAGTGTGAACCTCTCTGTACTGCTAAACACAGAAACAAACTACATTCCAGAACTGGATTACATTTGGGAATAAACCTGGATTTTTTCGTATTACAGAAAGTAAAAAGGAACAAAATATCCCACAATTTGATTGAAGAGGGTAGTGTTTTCTTTATTCCCTCCCTGAAATGAAATTTAGAGAAACTGCTGCAGTTTTGCAAAGCCCACATTGAATGTGTTTTTCCATCAGCAACATCCAGTCAGATTCCAGACAGCTCCAGAGCAGCAGTCTGTGATTTGCACAATCCCCACTAAAGGAATCTCAGTGACTTTACCTTCCATTTGTGGAAGACACAGTGGCTCTGGGGGCCTCATCCCATGGGAAGGGCTCAGGCTTTTCCTTCAGAGCTTTGTCACTAGAAAAAGGAAAATTCCAGTGAAAACGTACCCTGTCAGCATTTCTATTGGATCATTCCAGAATAATGTGCTGGTATTTAGTCAGCAGGAGGCCAAAATGGGGATAAATCTGTATATCAGGATAGAAGGGTCAACCATCTGAGCACTGAGGGCCTGACTGCAACTTATGGATCATGGAATGGTTTGGGTTGAAAGGACCTTAAAGCTCATCTTGTTCCACCCTCTGCCACGGGCAGGGACACCTTCCACTATCTCCGGTTGCTCCAAACCCCATCCAACCTGGCCTTGGACACTTCCAGGGATGGGGCAGCCACAGCTTCTCTGGGAAATCCATTCGAGCACCTCACCACCCTCACAGCCAACAATTCCTTCCCAATATCCCATCTAACCCTCTGGCAGTGGGAAGCCATTCCCCCTCTTCCTGTCACTCCATCCCTTGTCCCCAGTCCCTCTCCAGCTCTCCTGGAGCCCCTTTAGGCCCTGCAAGGGGCTCTCAGGTCTCCCTGGAGCCTTCTCTTCTCCAGGGTTCCCCCAGCCCAACCCTATTCCCACCTTTCCCTCTGCAGCCCTGTCACGCTATGTGCCCACGTCCTCCCTTCCCTGCCAATTCCTCCCTCTGCACTTTTAGGTGGTTTCAGTAATGAGGCATCCACGAATTCCCCTGGGAGCCTGGCTCCCAATTAGGAGCAGCTCTGTGCCCCCAGTGACCCCAGACAGGCACAAAGGGGGCCCTGTATTTGGGCTGGTCCTTCAGGGACACACAGGGACGTGTCTGTGGCCCTCAGCTGAATGCCCACAACAACACCCTGGCTCCTACCTTTCCCTGAGCACTCCAGACTTTGCTCCAGCCTGGGATGGCACTCTGGGGACACTTGCAGCTTGATTATCACTGCTGGAGGTGCAGAGTGAGCTGCAATGAACTGTGTGTGCTGCACAAAGTCCTCTGGTGACCCCAAACCTCCCACAGCTCTTGAAGCACAACAGATGAGGCCACAGGGGCAGCTCTGCCTGGTCCAGTCTAGACCAGCCCCAAATTCAGAGGGCTCAGCCTGGGAGCAAAGGGAGTCCTGCCAATATGGGGTGTATTTTAGAAACCACAGAATCCCAGACTGGGTTGGGTGGGGAGCGACCTTAAAGCCCATCCTGTTCCAGCCCACGGGCAGGGACACCTTCCACTAGACCAGGTTGCTCCAAAACTTGTCCAACCTGGCCCTTGGACAATTCCAGGGATAAGAAGCCAACAATCAACAGGTTCTCTGGAATTCTCCTGTGTGCATTCCGCAGGACCAAGGAGAGGCAGATCCCTCTCTCTCAGGAGGGCCAGAACCTTCCCTGCCCTCAGCTTCGCATTCCCTGTGTCACCTGTCCTTTAGGAACCTCCTTTAGCCTTTAAATTCCCAATCAGTTCCTTGTTCCCCAGGTTTTCCTCCACACAACAGAGCTTTCCACACTTTCCCACCCCGTCCAGATTTCCTACAGAGGCCCAGAACCCACATCAGCAGGAGACACCAGCCACTGAGGGTCAACACATCCCTTGCAGGTGGAAAAACTCCCCAGGGAATGGCAACTGGAGCAGGAAAATAAAATTAAATGCGTGACAGAGTGTTTAGGGACTGAGGCAGAGAGCAGGATCCTGCAGGGAGGTGAAGGAAGGGTGGAGGACACCGACAAGCTGCAGCTCAGCCAGCAGATGATGCTCTTGGAATGCAGCCCAGGCTGGTGGGATCCTGTCTGTGGGACACCAGCAGCAGGTGGATGCTATTCCTGAGCAGAACCCTCACACTGAGCACCACAGAGCAGCCTCTCCCCACTCCTCACCTGCCCCCACGCTGTGCCACAGCTTCCCAGGAGGATTTCCCGTTCAGGGCCTGGCTGTCCTCACCATTCCTGCAAGGAAAACAGCAGGAACCGTGAGGGAGGGGGCCGAGGGGCAGGGCGGGGCAGAGGGACTGCACAGCAGGGTGTTTGTTGGGATTATGCTGCAAACAGGGCAGGGACTGGGGGCAAATAAGAGCAGATTCAAAGAGCTTCAGGTTTGGGATCATTTCCTCAGCACAGAGAAACAGGTAACGTCCAAGCCGTGGGAGGCCCTTTTGGGAACGTTTCCTCCCGGATTGCTGATGCTTTTGCAAAGTGCTCCTCTCCTCAGTTCCCTCTGCTGTGTTCCTTGCTGCCCTGGACGTATCTCCAGGAAAATCCCTCCCCAAGCAAAGCCAAACTCTGCCCTCAGGGGAGCCTGAGGGGCCAACAGACCCACCTGATTCCAGCAGAAGGGGAGCTTCTCGCTGGAGTTTCGCCCAGGGATGTGGATGTTTGGCTCCTACTGTCTGCTGTGGGGCTGCAGGAGAAGGGAAAGAACAAGGATGTCACTCCTCATCCAACCGGCTCCCACTGCCGCTGCCCAAAACTGTCCTGCTTGAATCAGAGTCCCTTTTGGGAATGGGTAAAGTGGAAATGAATCATTACTGTTTTCAACCCACTCATTTACAGTCATCTTGTCCAACGTTTTAAATCGAAACTGCCGCTGTTTGCCAGTAATAAGCACCTCCTGCAGTGACACCCCAATAAACACACCAGAAGCAGGGAAGCAGCAAAAAACACTTCACCGTGTTTGCGTTTTTCAAACCGTATTCACGAATTCAGTCAAAAAAAAAAAAAAAAAAGGAAAACAACTGAAAATTATTCCCCTACACCTCTTTCCGCAAGAAAGAGCTCAGCTGGATGGGGCTTGGATCAACCTGGGATAGAGGAAGGTGGAACAAGATGAGCTTTAAGGTCCCTTCCAACCCAAACCATTCCATGATTCTGCGTTTGGGGTTTTTCCTTTCACGTCCTGAGCTTTTCTATCAGGATGTTGTGAAATCCTTGGAGTACATAATATGGATTTTAGACATAAAACCTTTTTTAAAACAGCTCTCTGAATCTAGGAAAAGGTCTGTGTTCAAGGCTGACAGATTTGGGTCATTTCCCCTCCCAGAGGGGAACTTGCCAACCCACAGCCCCCAAAATTATCCCAGATATCCTGGCTGTGCTACACTTACCCGGAGGGAGGGGCTGCTGCTGTCTTTGGCTCATCCCAGGAAGATCCAGGGGTGGTTTCTCTTAGCCCATTAGCACTGACAAAACGCGCAAAAACCAAAGCATTAAAGTCAAGTGATTTTTAGGAGCTTTTTCCCATGGGGGTCCTGCTTTCTGCCCCACAGCTCTTGTCTCTCCCTGGGCAAGGCCTCCTGGGGGTGTCCCTGTGCCCTGTGGCACTGCTGGGACTCACACCTGCCTTTCTGCTGAAACACCCCATTTTACAAACTGATTTTTCCCATTTACCAAAGCTGCAGCTCTTCCTGTGCCCAGCCTGTGCATTTGCACAACAACCCCCCCCCCCGCAAAAAAAATGCACAGATGAAAGCTCAAGATTCCCCAAAATTGAGTGATGTGAGGGAAGGAGGGAAGCTGCTTCCCAGCCCTGCCTCAAACCTGCCCCACAACGGCACAAAATCAGCGCTGGAATTCATGCGGCAGCTCCCTCATCCTGAAAATAAAGCAGTTGGGGCTGAAAGGCCCCATTTATTGAGCTCCCTGCTGGGCCCACAGAGGCCCAGAGTGGCAGAGAAGCTAATAATGCCCTGCTGGGCATCCAGCCACCCCTCAGAGCAGGGACACGGAGCTGAATCCCAAATGAAACAGCTCTGCCTGAAAACAGAGAAGGATTCTCCCTCCCAGGGCAAATATTCCCAGTTCAGCCAAACCTTCCTGCATCTCCCTCAGCCCCACACCCTGTGCCAGCTGCTCCTGCCCAGTGTGGGCTGAGAGGGGTGGCCCTGCTGCCCCCAGGTCTGTCATTCCACGGCAGGAACATTCCAGGTTGTCCATTGTCTCTGGGAGAGGGACTGGGGCCAACACCTGCCCCCAAAGCCAAGATCAGTTTAAAGGCAATGAACCTCCCACCCGCCTCTGCTCACACCCATCCCAGCAGAATAATTAAATCTCAGGTCTAAGAAAGCAGAGCTGGCTCAGGGGGTGGGAATAACAGGATATGGAGTATTTGGGATGGAGGTGAGGGGGGCAGTTTACACAGCCAAGCTGGGCAGGAAGAGAAAACCTTTGCTGTCTCGTGGCTGAGTGAGGGTTGCTCTGACTCCTCCTGGGATTGTCTTCCCTCAAGCACCACCAGGCTCATTCCTGGTGGAGACAGGACTGAGGGGGTTGTGGAAGGAGATCAGGAGGAGTTCAGTGCCAGGTTCTTCCCCTTCAACTCCCTGAGAGGCCTTAATGTTGCAGTGAAATGTTAAAGCTGACATTCAAGGCTATTTGCCACCCCCAGGGCTGTCACTTGGTACTTTGTGACACTGCCCTGTCCCTTTGGCTGCCCCTTTGTTTCCCCAAGAGAGCTGAGGTCATTATTCACTTTGGATTCTTTCCTCAGGAAAGGACAATCAGGATTTCAGAATCATGGGATCACAGAATGCTTTGGGTTGATGGAGACCTTAAACACCTTGTTCCACCCCCTGCCCTGGGCAGGGACACCTACCACTAGCCCAGGTTGCTCCAAGCCCCGTCCAACCTGGTCTTGGACACTTCCAGGGATGGGGCAGCCACAGCTTCTCTGGGAAGCCTCCTCTGCAAACCCCCCATCTCTGGTTGTGCTCAGGTAGCTGTTGCTTTGCAGATAAATGCAGTTATCCCCAAACCAGTGTGCCCTGGCATCCCAGTGCCCTGGAATCCCAGTGCCAACCTGCTCCAGGCTGAGCAAATACCTGCTGTCATCTGGTGAAGACTGGCAGGAACCCGGCACGCTTGGGCTCCTCCTCTGCTGTCCTTCCTCCTCTTCTATCTCAATTCTTTCCAAGGGGAAAAAGAGAGACAAATATCACATTGTTTCCCACAAATATCACCATATCCAGGTGGCATGTTCCTGTTTTCCCTGGAGCTGTGTTTGCCCTGTTCCCCCGGGGCAGGTTATTCCTGCTCCTCCTGCTGAGCTGAACAGAGCCAGGTCAGTGACAATTTTACAAACAGCATCATCTGAGGACTTGAATTCCAGAGAGAGACATTTCCCTACTCCACTGACAGCTTTAGAAGTGGGATGCCTGAAGAGCATTCCCTGGTTGGCCAGAGTCAGATTCCCTGGAAGCAGAAAGTCCCTCCATGTTTCAGGTTGTCCGTAACTCAAAGTACCACCCGTGTTGTTTTGCCAGTGTTTATCTCAAAAAAACCCCTGTGATGCAACCCCAAGCATCCTTTTTAAGGGAATTGTCCTTTCTCTGCTTTGTAACACCCGGGATCTGCTATCCCAGCATTTAACAGCAACCTGGAATATCCACATAACCCACCCCAGCAGCGCTTCCCGAACACAACAGTGCTTCCATGACCTACCTCTTGGCAAATAAGGGTGGGAATTCCTGTGTTGGGCTGCTGTGAAGGAAGGATTGAGGCAAGAGTTAGAAGTTTGGAGGGAAAAGCACACCTTGGGCAGGGGCAGAGCCCCCAAAATCCCTGACCCATCACTGCCCCAGGGCCTGCAGGGTCCTGCCTAGGGGGGGGGACAAATTCCAGATCAAATAATACAAATACAAGTATAAAAATAGGGAAAGCAGCTATTTATAACCTGGGAAGAAAAGAAGCTTCCCCAAAGGGCCTTTTTAATTGTAAATTGATAAAATTTGTAATTGTTGTTCTCCCTGCACACAGACCTGGCTCTTCCCACAGCGCACACTGCCCAGTGCTTCAGAGGAACCAGTAGCCAGGGAAAACACCCCCAAAGTCCTTATAGATCCTGTCCAAGCATCTTCCATGTCCTTACACATCCTATCCAAGCACTTCTCCCACCCTGGGCACCGCTGAGTGATGCTGGCACATCCCCTCCCTGCTCCTGCTGCACCTCCCTCCCGGAGCCTCATTGTGTCATCCACACTTATGTCAAGAGGAAAAGGATTTCTAGTGAAAGTATCCGTAAAAAAAAAAAAAAAAAATCACGCCTTCACAGCTCCTGGGAGAGCAGAGACCTTGAAAATCTGCTTTTTTTTTTCCTCCCAGGGAAGAGATGGACAGCAGAGCCTTGATCATCAAGAGCTCCCAAATATCCCTCACACTCCTGTGAGGTTTTTCCCTCCTGGGAACCCACACAGGGGGTTCTTTTTCCCCAAAGAATTATTTTGAAGCTGCAACTAAGATCAGGATCTTGTAAATCTTGTCCAAACACAAACTCACAAAAAGCTGCTCCATGTTGGAGGCAGTTCATGTTTGTCCTGATTTTTCTTGTGCACTCAAAGAGACTGGAGAGAGCAGCTTAAGAGCTGAGGCTGAAAATTGGAGTCCTGATTGCAGGGCTCTCATGGTTTTTCTTTTCCTAAAGTTTCCTCCCTCTCAGTGAGGAAGACTTGGAGGATTTCCCAGGTTCTGCAGAAACCTGCAGATATCACAGCATGATGGAGTGGTTTGGGTTGGAAGGACTTTAAAGCTCATGCAGTTCCCCCCCCTGCCACAGGCAGGGACACCTTCCACTAGCCCAGGTTGCTTCAAGTCCCATCCAGCCTGGCCTTGGACACTTCCAGGGATGGGGCAGCCACAGCTTCTCTGGGCACCCTGTGCCAGGGCCTCCCCACACTCACAGCCAGGAATTCCTTCCCAACATCCCACCTATCCCTGCCCCCTGGCAGTGAGAAGCCATTCCCCCTTGTCCTGTCCCTCCATCCCTTGTCCCCAGTCCCTCTCCAGCTCTCCTGGAGCCCCTTTAGGCCCTGCAAGGGGCTCTCAGGTCTCCCTGGAGCCTTCTCTTCTCCAGGTGAACCCCCCAGCTCTCCCAGCCTGGCTCCAGAGCAGCCCTTGGAGCATTTCCACGGCACATCCTTGGCAGCTGCATCTTCACCATTACCAAGGCTCCCTTCACCTTCAGAGCCTTGGGACCGGCCACCATTCCTGTGAGACACCTCCAAGAGCTCCTTCCCAGCTCCTGCCCCACCCTGGACATTGGAGACTCACCCACTGCTCTTCTTGGCCGCCGACAGGACGTAGGCGCGTTCCCGGCCGGCCGAGCGCCGCAGGACACTGTTGGCAGCCTCAGTCCTGCAAGGAGGGAGGGACAGGGTCACATCCTGCTCCTCCTCGCCCTGCCTGCTGGCTGGGGAGCCCAGGAACAACCCAGAGGAGGCTGGTGCTGACCCTGACAGAGCTCCCACACTCTGGGGAGCAGAAATCAGAGAACTGTGGAATCGTCAGGGTTGGAAAAGACCTTCCGACCATCCACCAGCACCACCCCCGTGGTCACCTGTAAACCACGTCCTCAAGTGCTACATCCACGTGTTTCTTGAACACTTCCAGGGATGGGCACTCCACCACTGACCCCTCTTTCTGTGAAGGAATTACCCCTAAAATCTCTAATCTCCAGCCAGTCAGAGCTCAGAGCAGTGACAGTGTCTTAACTTCTTCTTCAGTATCATTCCTGCTGGACCACAGCCCTTCACCTGGATGGAAAGCATCAGGGGAGAAAACCAAACACTTCCTCTTGCAGGAGGGTAGAGAGAGTTTTCCAGTCTTTTTCCAGACCTGAATTTTTGCAATATTGGATACCACGGGACAGAAGAATGGGAGACAGGACATACTCCATGTTCACACCAAGGGAAGGAGCACCAGGAGCACCAAGGGAGAGGGCAAATCGCTGAAAGGGCTTCTAGTGGTTTGACCCCAGGGGGCAAATTACCACGTTTTCATCTCTCCAAGGCTTGTGTCTGAGGAAAAGAGGCTTCAGAAGCTCAGCTGGAAGCAACAAATCAGACGTGTTCTTGTCTTTGTTGTGGCTGCCCCATCCCTGGAAGTGTCCAAGGCTAGCTTGGACGGGGCTTGGAGCAACCTGGGAGAGTGGAAGGTGTCCCTGTCCATGGCAGGGGTGGGACTGGATGAGCTTTAAGGTCCCGCCCAAGCCAGACCATTCTGGGCTGATTCTGTGATTATACTCCTGAGATGAGCGTGACAGACCTGTGGGATGTGGCCTCGGATTCCAGTCCCTGAGTGATCCCGACGCCGGGGGGAGGGGGTTGGGCTCCTCCCCTCCTGCCAGGCTGTTTTACATCTCTGTCTTCTCACTGGGACACAAGGCAGCCCATGGCTTCCACAGCCCTTCTCAGCTGCCCAAGTAATTGGGCTGTGCTGTCAGGTTGGATCATGTCAGGCTTTTAATTACATTTTGTTGGGAGGGCAGTGGCCTGTGGGCAGAGTTGGGCTCTGAGCAGAAATATCTGCTTATTATTATTTTATGGCAAACCAGCCCTAAGGGCTCACCCATGTCATTCCCAGGAATGAACAGCCCAGCTGGAGAGAGGCCACTTGTCCCTGTCCCTGCAGGAACACGGAGGTATGTCCAGGACTCACCTCTTCTTGTGTTCGTCTGGAGAAAAAGGCGCATCCTCCTCATCCCCGTCCACGGATTTTTGCCTGACATTGTAAGGAGCTCTGCAATAGAGAGAGAAGGGGAGAGCCAGGGTAAGGGGCACAAGCAAAACACAGCTGAATCCATGGACACGTGGAAGTGGTTCAGATCCTGGAAAACACTTGTGTTTTCCATGTGTATTGGGGTGCACATGTCCCTGTAGGGTTTTGTTTCCTTCCTCCAGCCCCATTCCAGAGCAGAGCCCCAAGAAAGGCTGTGCAGGCACTCCCAGCAGTGCTGCCCTGCCACAAGGCTCCTCTTTTCTCCAGCTTTTGGGAAGTCCAGCAATGCTCCAAACCAAGTTCCCAGGCTGCATCCTCCGATTCGTGCCTTGGGATAAAACTCCCTCCATCCAAAGGCCAGTTCAAGGAACACTTGATGGCCATGAAGGCCCTGGGGGCCACTTCTTTCCAGTGGGAGCTCTGGAGGCTTCCTGGGCATCCCTGTGCAGGTGGCCTTGACACTGAGCAGGGATAGGGAGCTGTTCCCTCTGCACACTCACAGTTTCTTGTAGTCCTCAGTGGTCATCCTATATCCAGAGGGGGACCGGCCCGGGCTCTGTCCCTTCATGGAATTGCTGCAGGAGGCACAAATCACACCTGTTAACGTGACCCTTCCCCAGGGGAGCTCCACAGGGTGGAGGAAAACAGGGCCACCCCAAATATCCACCCTCATTAAATGCTGTTTAATTGAAGAGTGGCATTTGCTTTCTTTTTAGGATTTAGGACTGGCATTTGAGGTCTGCTTTGCTTCCCCGGGGATACTGTGAGCTGTCGGAGTTGCCGTGGGCATATCCTGCTGTGGGATGGGGGAATTCCATCCCAGGACCTTGTGGCAACATCCTTGTCCCCAGATGAATCAAAACAGGGGGAAAATGGGGTTACAAAAGATTTAGCCTGAGATGAAACAAAGCACTTATGGAATCACAGAACCATGGAATGGTTTGGGTTGGAGGGACCTTAAAGATCTTCCAGTTCCACCACCTGCTATGGGCAAGGACACCTTCCACTTGACCAGGTTGCTCCAAGCCCCATCCAACCTGGACACTTGCAGGGCTGGGGCAGCCACAGCTTCTCTGGGCTTAGATCAGAGCCACACTTAGATCTGACTTCTCAGGATCAAAAGTTAGTGCCTTGCACAAAATGGGTTTCAAAATAACCCCCAACAAACAAACCCCATTAAAAACATCGACATCAAGTGGAACAGCTTTGCAAGGATTCCTGGTGATTTGTTCCTCACTCCAAACTCGTTGCCAAATTAAACCCAAACCCACAAGTCCTGTCGCAGCCACCCCAAGCTCCGGTGAGGAACACATGGAGTTTGAGCCCAGCATTCCATAGGGATATAGTGGAGCTCTGGAAGCCCACAGGCACTGGACACAAAGCAAGGGGATGACCAGAAACATGTCCTAAGTATTTTAAAGCTCCTTTTCCTGGAGAAGACACACACGTACTGTTTCTGGGCTTGGTTAGGAGAGGAGGAATCTGGCACGGCCGAGGTCTTGTCAATGGTCCTGGTGAACACCCCCCTGGGGAGGGAAGAGACAGCTTCAGTTTTTGGCTGGAAAACATTTGGAACTAAGACCAAAGTCCCTGTTACACAACAGGACTGTCTCTTCAGCAAGGCCCTCCCTGAGCGTGGCGTTCCCAACCAGCAGAACCCGACAGGGAGGGCTGTTTTCCATGCTTGTTGCTCCCGATCCAGCTCTCCTTCCCCTGCAGCCCAAATTTATCCCATTCCACACCAACCTGATGAGGTAACCGGATTGAGGCTTGGAGGAAGGCGACCTGTGCAAAGAACAGACATTAGTGAGTCAAGAAACATGGAGGAAAACAACAGCAGCAGCATCAGGATTAAAAGGGAATGTCCACATGGATGTCACACCAAAAATCCAGCTAAGCAGGCCTGGAGGGATCCCAGAGCTGCTGCACCTGGGTCAGCCTTGGGAGGGTTCTTTAGAAATCAATAATACCAGAACAAGCTCTAGAAAAGATTTTTTTTTTAATAAGAAAAGTGAGGTTTAGAATTTTCCAATTCAAATTAGCCACACTGGCAGTGTTTTCTGGCTCAAAATTAATATCAAGTTGAGGGCACAGAGGGAAGAAGTTGGATGTAATCGAGATCCTGGTTGGTTTATCACTGGAAAATAAGTTCATGTGAACTCCTCTGAGGGTCCATTCCTGGGAAGGGAGCTCCTCTGGGGGGCATCCTGTCTAAGTGCTACAACACTTGGCAAGAGCTGGCACAGGAAAACGGAGAGGAAGCAGGAAACTGCTCCTGGGAGAGGACAGTGCTGTCCCAGAAGTGGCACTGAGCTCTCCCACTGCACTAGGCTCTTCCCAACAGTTTGACATCCCAGGACACTCCTCCTCCCAGCTCCTGGGCTGCTGGAGAGCCCTTGTGTTCCGGCCCTGAGGGGAATTCAGACCCATCCAGGGCTTCTCCTGCTCTGAGGAGCCCCCGTGCTTAGAGCACACAGGGAGCTGAGCTGCAATCCCAGTCTTGTGGGACTGTGGGCTGGAGGGCATCCATCCAGCCATCCCTCCCTCCAGCCTTCCTGCCATCCATCCCTCCATCCAGCCTTCCTTCCTTCCATGGTTCCATCCACTATCCTCCCATCCATCTGTCCATCCCTCCCCTCCCTCCCTCCATCCATCCTTCCTTCCCTCCATCCATCCCTCCCTCCCCCATCCCTCTCTCCCTCCCTCTCCTCTTTGCCCTCTCCATGGAGACAGTTTCTAAGGCATTACACAACCTCGACAGAAGATTTTCTTAGAAGAGAAGTGAATTTTAGAGTTATCCAGTTAAAATCAGCCCCACTGGCAGTGTCTTCTGGCTCCAAATGAAGTGGCCAGCACAAGGCAGGGTCTCCTCAAGGAGAGAGAATCCCAGCACAATCCCAGCAGGGAGTGGGCTTGGGGAGGGGAAGAACCACCGGAAGCATCGACCCCGTGAGAAGGGAAGGAACAGGATGGGCCCCCAAACCAAGATGGACCCTCAAAATTACCTGTCATTCTGGGGAGCAACAGGTTTTGGGGATGGGGATCCCCCACCGGCCCGGTCAGACCTGAGGGAAGAGAAAACATCATTAATTGACGGTCTGGTTGAATGTGGCAATGATGGTTTTGGAGAGAGCTGGAAGAAGAGATGGATTTGGGCTTGATTTTGGTTCTAATTCCAGAGAAGCCGGTGCAGCCTGGTGTTCTCTGGCACTGTGGGAGCTGCAGGGGAGGTGTTTGATCAGTGAACTCCCTCCCGCCCAGGTCTGCCCTGTGTTTGTCATTCTGGAGATGGTGAAGCACTTCAAAAAAATTTGGAGTTCTCCTGAGGCTTCCAATGTGCCTGTGCTGCTGGATTCCCAGCTCCCAGGAAAGGAGATTTCCCGGAGCTGCTCCCCAGCCTGCATTTATCCAAAATAAACATGAGCAGCACTTCCTTCTGGCCCTGTCACTGCCTGGCACCTCAGGGACCCAAAATGTGTCCGGACCACATCTGCTTCTTCTGCAGCTGGAGAACAGAGGGCTTGGAGAACCCAGAGCTCCAGGAGTGCTTGGACAAGGTGGGATTGTCGGGGTGTCCTGCGCAGGGCCAGGACCTGGACCCGATGATCCTTGTGGGTCCCTTCCAACTCAGAGCGTTCTGTGGTTCTACTCACAGGAATGGGAGTAGAAGGAAAGGGAAAAGGGAGCGTCCTCATGGAAAGGGAAGGAGAAAAGGAGCATCCTCGTGGACACACTTACAGGGGGCTGCTCTTCTTCTCCTCCTCAGAGTCCGAGTTGTGGTGGTGGATCCAGCTCTTGTCTCCTCTCAGGGTGGTGCGAACCTTCATCTGCTTAATGATCCTGCGCCGGTCCTCATCCGTGGGGGGGATGATCCCTCCTGGAGAGCCAAGGGAAGGGAGGAGAGAGGGCTGAGAAAGGGCAAAGTCTCACAGGAGCAGCAGGTGAGAGGGGATGGCAGGGCAGGAGCATGGGGGTCTCTCCTTTCTGCCAGAGATCCCTACACTGGGGGAGTCTTTTTCCACTTCCAATGAAGGATGGAGACACAAGGTCATCCAGACCTCAGGATCAACTAATCCCGATGCACCTCCTGCTCTGCAGGGTGTTTTCACACCTCAGTGCTCTCAGCTTGCCCCAGTGGCGTGTCCCAGCTGGAGGAGACATGTCCTTTGGCTCCTCATTCCCACATTTCCATCACCAAGCTCAGTTTCAAAAACATTGTCCAACTGAGTCTCCCTAAATCTGGGAACATCCTCTCCTGTGTGGATTCTCTTTCATCTCCATCCTCCTCCTCCTCCTTCTCTCTGTCCAGGCAACCAACCACAACTACACTCTCTGGTTGGAAAGGTCAGCGATGCAATTAAACATAAAATTAAAATGTGGGAAAACAGAAGGGTTATGGATTCAGAGCTGCCAAGTCCCCCCAGTGGGAAACAGATGGGGTGAAAAAAAGCACAGATTCATGGGGAGGAGTATTAAAGCCAGAAGTATTGGGAGCAGACAGGGAAGGAGACAGGAGAAGTCTCTCCCAAGGGAATGAAATGTGCAGGTGATTGGTGGGAAGGGCTTTGGTCGTCCTGGAGTGCCAAAATCCTGCTGGATCAAACTGATTCCAGCCAGATATTATATAGAGAGAGAGATAGAAATGGGCATTTTGGGTGGCATTTTTAGCTGTTTTCCCATGGAGAAATTGTAAGATGAGGACCAATTAAGTAAATCTCCTTTTCTGTGTATTTCTGACTATTTTCCACCTCCTTCCAGTTTGGAAATGCCTGACAAAGGCTGAAAACACGGAGCCTGCTCTGCTCCTCACATGGACCAAAACCAGCTCCTGCAGCTTATCATCAATCCAAGGGAGCAGCTGGGCTCCCTGAGCCTGTGGAAACACAAAATAATTCCATTTATCCATCAGGAAAGAGGGGCAGCTCAGTCCCTGTGCTCAGGATGAGCTGAAGGCTGCCCAGCAAAACCTCATCGCCGAGGACCTGCTGGGCAGGAAATCAATTTTTCTCTGGCACAGGGTCCTGTGCTTCAAGGAGACATTTGTTAGGAGTAGGATTTTTATTTTGTTAAAAACAACGGTCCCATTGGATCATCTCTAAGGAAAACACAGTCTGGGGATGAGGAGAATGTCCCTCCCCATGTGGAATTAGCAGGAGCAGGTAAAAGGCACAGTTATACAGGGCCACAGCCCCGTCAGGGAGCACTTTAGGGAAACCTTCCATGGGGAGCACCTGGAAAGGGAAACACAGCACTGACATTGAAAATTAAATCTATTTCCTTATGGAAATGAGGCATTTCCATCAGCTCCATAGCACTGGTTCGGGTTCCCCATGGATTTGGAAGCATCAGCCCATCTAATTGTGGCTGTACTTTCAGTGGGGGTTGCCGAGACAGGGAATTTTGAGGAGGGTCTTGAAAAGAGGATAATGTGGGAATTTATTCATGTTCTGCTCATCTCAAAGCCTTAGCCAGGCTACAAGCCCTTCAGCTCTCTGTATTTTCATCACCGTGGAATTTATAGCTCCATTTTGGAGCTTCAGCCTGGAGAAGGTCCCAGACAAGAAATCACAGAATCACAGGATCGTTAAGGTTGGAAAAGACCTTTTAGATCATCGAGTCCAACCGACAACCAACACCACCACCACAGTCACCACAAACCACGTCCTCCAGTGCCACATCCATGTGTTATTTGAACACTTCCAAGGGATGGGGATTCTACCACTGGAACCCTTTCCATGATGAAATTTTCCCCAATATCCCACCTAAACCTCCGCTGCTGCAACTTGAGGCCGTTCCCTCTCCTCCTGTCCCTTGTTCCCTGGGAGCAGAGCCCGACCCCTCCCCGGCTCCCCCCTCCTGTCAGGGAGTTGCAGAGCCAGAAGGTCCCCCCTGAGCCTCCTTTGCTCCAGGCTGAGCCCCCCCAGCTCCCTCAGCTGCTCCTGCTGCTCCAGCCCCTTCCCAGCTCCGCTCCCTTCCCTGCACACACTCCAGCCCCTCCATGTCATTCCTGGAGTGAGGTGCCAGGGAAGTGGTGTCCTCTGCCCTTGGACACACTGCACTGAGGGAGCTGAGCAGAGACATCCCAGCAGGTACAGCTGAGCTGAGGACACAAAGGAGAGCCATGAGAGGGGAGGAATTACCTTTGCTGACACCCAGGGACATCATGGTCACAGCAGCACCTTCCCCTGCAGAGACTGCTTGAAGCCAACAAGCCCCTGGAAGAGATGAAAAAAGGGGATAAGCAAAATAATAGTTCTGCTGTAAAAACCTTTGTGGAGGGGACAGCACAGCCACAGTGTCACAGCCACAGAGCCTGGAGGAGGGGCGGGGGCACACACACTCCGCTCTTGTCCCAGAGCTGGGCTTCCTCCCCATGTCCCTTCAAGGAGAGGAAAAAAAAAAATCCAGACCAGTAAGTCCTCAGAGCAGACATGACTGAGGTGTTTCTCCAGGTCTGGGAGGAAATTCGGGGAGCAGACCTTAGAAAAAGGCAGGATGGACCTTCTGGAGCCTACAGAACCCAGAGGCTTCTGGAGTAACCCTGGTGTTTGTGGCCAGTGGGAGCAGGACATGAGGGATCTGGCAAGAGATCAACAGATCTCTAACAGAGAGATCTGTGATTGCCCCGAGACACAGCAGAGAACGTCTCGCTGCCTGTCTCAGAAACAAAGAGTTAATTCTTCCTTCTGACAACAGCTGGGTCCCTCCTTCCAGTGACCAGGAAGAAGAAATTCCTGGATGTCCCTCCTCAGGATAAGGAACTTGCAGAGCACTGGTTGTTTAGGGCTGCCGTTGAATCACAAAAAAAACCCACACAAACCAAAAGTCAGGGGGGAAAAAATTGGTCGGTTCAGACTCTGCTATGACAATCTTTTTTTCCCCCAACAAACAAATAAATAAATAAAAGGGAAAAAACCCCTCAGAACTGGCCCAGAGTTTGGAGATGAGTGGAACACCTAATTGTAGGTTTGTCAGAAATGGTTCTTTTTCCACCCCATAGCTTTTTTCATGGAAGCTGCGGGATGAGTCCTTGTTTCAGAGAAGAAAACCAGTCACAGACTGGTTTGGGTTGGAAAGCTCCTCCAGTTCCAACCCCCTGCCAATGGCAGGGACACCTTCCAGCTTTTCCAACCCCTGCCCAGTCTTTCCTTGCCAAAATCTCCTGGATTCTGGAGTGACTCTGCTCCTCAGTAATTAAAAGGTCCAATCCTCTTTAGGAGAACCGCAAATGAGGTTGTTATTCCCTGCTGGTGGGCTTGTCCCTGCAGTATTCCTGTGAAGCCACACGCCCAGGAGGAATTCCAGATGCTGATCTCATGGCATTGACGCTTGGCAAAGGCTCCTCCTTTGGCTTGTCTCAGCCAGAGCTTTCCCCACTGCTCATCCCCTGCTCTGAGATCATGGACTAGCTCTGCCATCACCCCAAGGCTCCCATTCCTCCTGCAAACACTCCCAAACATTGATCCAGCTCCCACCAGGAGCAGCCAGCCCACCCCTGCACATCCTTCCTGGATCCCCCTTCCCATGGAAATTTAGCAGACCTGCTGTTTAGAGAGAAAGAAAAGCTCATCCTAAATATCCATGAGGAGCCTCTACACACTTGGGTATCTCCTTCCTGAAGGTGGGAGATGAGGCTGGAGCCGTCAGAAGTGCAGAAACTCCTCTAATCTGGCAAATTTGGGTTAAATAGGAATCACAGCCCTTGGACCTCCCTGAGTGAGGCAGATTCGGACACAGTCCATCAAAGCCCTTCCCTGGAAGTATCCCAAGCCAGGTCGGAGCAACCGGGTGCCGTGGAAGGTGTCCCATGGCAGGAGGTGGAACTGGATGGTTTAAGGTCCCTTCCAACCCAGACCAGTCTGGGATTCTCTCATCTTCCCTTGGTGCTGTCTTCTACTTATTAAACTCTTTCCCCTTCCACGACAAAATAAAGTGGAGGATGAGAAGCAACGGAAAAGAACTATCCAAAATGTCTCATCCATTCCTTTTCCAGTGCAAATCAGGGGCAGGGATAGGCTCCACCCGCCACGGAAAGGAGGGATTTGGAAGCTGAAGGGCAGAGTGATTCCCAGGTGATTATCCTCCAGCAAAGAGCTTTTGGAGGAATAAGCAGAAGTTCAGGAACACGTAGGGAAGACTCTAGGGAAGGGCTGGAGTGAGAGAAACAACATCTCTATTGCTTAAACAGAAACTTTGCTTCTTACTCACCCTATTTCCCCACCCCCCCCCATCCCCAAAATCCACCCAAGGGGATGGGAAGCCACAAAGGGTGGCACTGGCACGAGGATAAAAACGTGCCAGCAACCACACGTGGGCCAAGCTTCTCCCTCTGGCACAGCCTTCCCTGTTCCCACCCCCGTGATCCTGGGAGGGGCGGCAGCAAACACCGTCCTGCTGCTCCCTGAGACTCCTGCTGGGGCAAACAGGAGGAGCCATGCTCCCCGGGATCGGCTTTGGGCGACTGGCACCTGCTTTTTCCAGCTCTCAGTCCTGTTGGGCAGTCAGGGATGCTCCAGGCCACGAGCTGGATGGTGATCCTGAGCAGAGGGAGCCACCAGGACACAGACACCCTTTGGGGTGTCCTACAGCTCTGGCAGAATTCCCAGGGGCTGGAGCTGCTCCCCAGCAGAACACAGAGGTCTGGAAGGGAACCTTTGGCAAATCTGATGGGACACATGCCCAGTTTGTCCCCCTGTGCTGAGGCACGTCCAGCCCTGGGGGCAGTTCTGGGCCCCTCACGACAAGGACATGGAGGGGCTGGAGCGTGTGCAGGGAAGGGAGCAGAGCTGGGGAAGGGGCTGGAGCAGCAGGAGCAGCTGAGGGAGCTGGGGGGGCTCAGCCTGGAGCAAAGGAGGCTCAGGGGGGACCTTCTGGCTCTGCAACTCCCTGACAGGAGGGGGGAGCCGGGGAGGGGTCGGGCTCTGCTCCCAGGGAACAAGGGACAGGAGGAGAGGGAACGGCCTCAAGCTCCCAGGGGAGGGTCAGGTTGGATTTGGGAAAAATTTCATCATGCAAAGGGTTGTCCAGCCCTGGCACAGCTGCCCAGGGCAGGGGTGGAGTCCCCATCCCTCGAAGTGTTCACATAACACATGGATGTGGCACTGGAGGACGTGGTTTGTGGTGACCATGGCGGTGGTGCTGGTTTGACAGTTGGTCTTTATGATCTTAAGGGTCTTTTCCCCCCTTTACAATTCTGTAACTCCATGATTTTCTCCATTAACCAACTCTACCCAGTGGCTATTTCCACCTTCCACCTGAGGATCAGGGCCATAGGATCCTCTTGGACAGTGGGCTTGGGAAAGTTTTGGGCTGATATTACGGAATCCCAGAATGGTTTGGGCTGGGAGGGACCTTAAAGCCCATCCAGTTCCACCCCCTGCCATGGGCAGGGACACCTTCCACCATCCCACGTTGCTCCAAACCCTGGGAAAAATAAGGGGTTTTGGTGGTATGGCTTATCTGGGAATTATGAGCTGGAGCCATAGGATCCAATTTCCTTGGTTGAAGGAAACAAATGTGATTCCCTAATGCAGGACCAGTTCTAGTGCTGATCCCAAGGGCTCGACTTCCCACCTGGAAGAACAAGAACATCATTTGCTACTTGAATGAATCTTGGAGAGCTGAACCCAGCAGGAGAGGGGGAAACATCGAGGGGAGAACTCCAAGATTTCCCCTGCTCTGGAATCCCTCAGAGCTCTGAGCTTCTCCAGGCCTCACACAACACAAAACTGCTTCTCCCAGTGGGTGAAGTCCCAGGTTTCCCTGGAGTGGGTGCATTCTGGAGGGTTTAGGCTCCAAAAGCACCTTGTGAGAGTCATTTAGGAGGCAGAAGCACAGCCCCAGGAGTTTGGGAGCAAAGCAATACCTTTCTTGTGGCACTGCTGAGGGAGATCCAGGAATCACTGGAGCATCATCTCCAGTTCTTCACCACTGCAGCTCATTTTGCAGGACACATTTCCCAAGAAGCCCCAGGAGAAAGCCTTTCCTCTCCATGAGATGCTGCTCCCTGGCTTCCTCTAGCCAACACCACCCAAACACAGCCCAGCACTTGGGAGAGAATGAGAGGAAAAAAGGGAAAAATGGCCCCAAAATGATCCTTTGGGGCAGGAAACGTGTTTTGGGCACTCCCATGGCTGCCCATGGCTACAACATCCCGGTGCTGCCAGGGAGCTCTCTGGGTGCACAGGAACTTCCAGAGCTGGGACAGCACAGCCAGCAGCTCCCTCCCTCTGGCACACTTGGGTGGCTGTTCCCTGAAAACCTGGGATGCTTATCCCCATTCCCCATGAAGATTCTGAGGGATGAAAGGCCAGCAGGTCCAGCTGAAGGGTTTGTCACCTTTCCCACTCCTGTCCCTGCCCCAGCCCAGCCCCAACCATCTATGTCCCTCAGAATCCCATTTTCTCCTGGATTTAAACCCCATCCGCATGGACTTCCCCAGCTCTGTAATCCCCACAGCAGCAAACTCTCTTCACCATGTGGAGACCCAAAACTCCTCTGCCTCAAACCAGATCCATCCCTTCCCCCTTGCCTTACAGCTCCCAGATAAGCTCTGCCAGGCCAGACACATCTTTTCCTCCTCTGTTTCTCCATTACTTCCAAGAAAATCCTCCTGCTGTGTGACCAGGAATATCTCTGTTAGTAAGGCCAGACAAGAAGCATGTTTTAGACACCAGTGCTGTTCAGGAATGTTGATTTTTCTCCCAAATACTCCCTACAAATATAAAATCTAGGGGCAAAATAAATCCATTTAAATAAAATCCCTTATTCCCTCTGTATTTACATAGAAGGTTTTCCATCAGGAGAGTTCCCTTTGGAGCCAACTGCCTCCTCTGAAGTGTCTGCACACCACAGGCCTGGATCTTAATTAGCACCCTTGGGTGCCATCGTTATGCAAATGAGCAACAATCCTGCTCCCTTCCCGATCCAAAGGGTTCCTGCACCGTGAAGCCTTGCTCAGCTCACTCTGGAATGGCTGCACTGGGAAGGATTCCCTTCACACACCTTCCCTGCACAACCTCCCTCTGGCTGCTGTTTGCAAACTGCCCCAGGATTCTGGAATAAATCCAGAATTCCAGCTCCCCCCTCTGGAAACAGCCAGGAGCAGTGATGAGCAGGACTCCCCAGGGACCCTGTTTCCCAGGATAAATTCCCACAGGACTTTTCATCCTCTGATCCTTAAAACACCCAGATTACAAGGACAAGCCATTCTTGAAAATAAGCCTGGAAAGGCTAAGCCAGGGTGGTCAGCCCCCAAGCAGGGAAGGTGTATCCATGGGGAATGCAGCCTGGAAAAAGCTGGGGTAGAAAAAAAAAGGAAGGGAAGAGCCCCGAGCTGTCCCCGGAGTTACTGGGAAGAACACCATGCTGTGAGAAGGGTTAAATCCTGCCTGGGCCTGAGGAGAGGAAATCAAAATTAAATGAAAGTGGAGGAAAAATCCCACATTTTTTGGAGCCATAAAATGAAAAATATTTTGTTACAACAGGCTGAAATTTGTTGGCTTTTTGTTGCTTCAGGTTTTATCTCCCTTCTTCTTTGGAGCAAAAACTTAGTGGAGCTTGCAGGGATTTTTGAAAAGATGCAGTGTTGCTAATTCCAAAAAAAAAACCCCAAAAATGGAAGGAAAGGGTGCCAGTCCAACCCTGGAGCTGTATCAGTTTGTCAATGCCAGTCCACCCTTCAAAGGCAACGCAGCTGCCAGCTAAGCCTTCCCAAAGTATTCCAGATCCCTTTATCACACTCCTATCCAAAAAACCAACCCAAAAGCCCCTGAGAAGACCCTTCTAAAATTCCCCAAGTGCTCTCCCTGCAGGCCAAGCTTGGAATTTGGGGTGTTTCTTCCCACTGCTCCCATGGATGGGCCTCCCTCTGCTCTCAGGCAAGAGGTGAGGCTTTATCCCTACTCCAGGGGTGGTGCTCCCCTCCCGGGTGCTGTCTGGGAGCAGCACGGTGTGGGAGGATGTTGCAGGAATTCCCAGCTGTGCCCCATGGAGAATTCCTGCCCCAGGAGCTGGGTGGGGATGTCCTGGACCTGCAGCACAGGGGGACACGTGGTGTGCCCCTCAACGTTTATCCTGTGCTGGTGGGACGGGATACCTGGACAACTTTGCTCTCCCAAACTTCCCACCTGCCCTCCCGGCCTCCTCCACTCCCTGTTCATCCTAGGGGTGCTCCTTCACCCTCACTCCTCTGCCCCCTTTTACCTGTTGTCTCCTTGTTTCCCTTCCCTCTTGCTGGATCTCCACGGCCAAAATTCACACAGGTTGGCACCCGGTTGACTTTGCAGGATGCTTCCAGCATGGATTCCAGTGGAAAAAACAGGCTCAGCTGAAGCTGCCACCAACCCCCTTGGTGCTACAGGGGCAGAAGCCACACTCTGACCCTGGACAGAGCCAAGTTGAAATCCACCTGCTCTCCCAGAGCCCTCCTGAGCCCTTTCTGAGTCAGGATCTGCCCAACTTCCAGGCAATTAAACCCCACTGGCCTCTCCCCTCCCTCAGGAATGTGGCACAGGTGGAGCTTCATGCTCGATGATCCCAGTGATCCTCCAGGGAGAATCTCTTCTCCAGCAGCTGTGAGGGGTGATTCCAGGGAGCAGAAAAGCTGTATTTGGCCTGGTTAGGACAGTTCACCACCCCCTTAATTCTGCAAAGTGTTCCAGGAGGATTCCAGGCCTGCCCCTCACCTCTAACTGCTTCCCTCTCCAGCCCTTCCCTGTAAGCAGCACCAAGATGTAGGAAACTGGGCACCCATCCCTGTGCAACACAAACACCTGACAGCCAGATATTCCTTCTGAAGGAATTCCATCCGAAATAACCTGTGATTTATGGCCCAGCTCAGACTCAAGTTTCTGGGACAACATGGCCCAAACCCTCTGGCTGAAGTCCATCATCCTGGAGGGCTGGAGAGGTGCAACCAGTGCTCAGCTTTGGACACCAAGCCCTGGGATGTAACACCGGGATGCCCCAGGCAACAGGAGACCCATAAAAATGGGTAATTCCCACTGGCAAAGCATCCAACTGCTCTGCCTGTGCAGGACCACAATCCCATTAGAGCTTTCCTGAGCCTGCACACTTCCTGCGGAGCTGCTGCCAAATCCAGGCTAGCTGATCCGAAATCCCTGTTTTCAGAGGCATGGAGCACCACCAAGACCCTGGACATCACATACAGGCTCCTCTGGGAAGCCCTGTGGTGCACAAGCAGCTTTTCTGAGAGCCAGAGAGCTCTGGAATTGAGCTGGGGCTGCAGCAGGAAGGGTCTCCCACTGCGGATGGTCCAAAGCTCCCCATCCCGGGAAGGGAAGCAATTACAAGCTCTTTAATTAGGAGAGGGGAGCTGAAAGCTTGTTTAAGTGTTAATCTCGAGGGCACTGTGTGGGCAGGGAGCCAGCTCAGCTCTCCGGGGGCCGCGGGGTCCCTGCCCCGCCCCGGCTCTTTCGGTGCCCTCCCAGTTTTCCAACAGCTTCGAACACCACGAACTCCTCCCTTGCCGTTATTAGGGAGCGATCCCTACGGATGACAGGCTGAAAAAGGGAAAGCTGTACGAGGGCACACCTAAAGCTGTGCCCAAGGCTGTGGAGCTGCACCCTGGGAGACGGGGATTTGTCCCGGCTCCCTCATCCAGGCCCCCGAGAAAGGATTGGAGGCACAACCAGACCAACACTCTCTGCTAATAAAATCCTTCAAGTGCCTGAAATCACCAGCCCATTACTTAATTGGGAAGGATCCTGTTTTCCATGCAAGCCACTTAAAAAAAAGACCTAATTACCCCTCCAAGAGCTGAAACACTTATTGTTCTTAATGACAGCAGCTCCTCTTCCTTGCCCAGAGGGAAACCCTGCCAGCCACCCTCCTTTTCGGTGCCTCAATGGCGGCTTTTAAATGTTAGTAACAAGATTTTTTGCCTCCTGTTTTCAGGAGTTTGTAGGACACTTGGCCCCTTTGTGCCTAAATAACCACCTTGCCCTGTGTGTGTCTCGGGGATGAGCTGGAGCCCGTGTTGGACCCAGTTCTGAGGACAAAAGGAATGCCCTGGGACAGGAAGCGGAGCTGCTTTGATCCCAGGTTTTCCTGGGAGTGCCACGGGGTGCTTTTAGACTCCTGAACTGTCCACACAGCCAGGGCAGCCACCGAGGTCAGGTTACAGCACTCCTGTTCCCAGTGTTCCTGGCCTTGGGGTGGAATCTCCCACTGATGGCCCAGTTCCAGGCTCACTTTTCCATGCTGGTCCTGGGATGTGATGCCTGAGTTCCAGGCTCAATTTTCCATGCTGGTCCTGAAATGTGATCCCCAAGTTCCAGGCTCGTTTTTCCATGCTGTTCCCTCTGGCAGGCCCAGCAATGCTCTGCACCAGGAACTGCTCTATCAGTGGGACCCTTTTGGGACACGAACCCCCAGATGATCCATGTGCTGCTGCCTTTCCTGTCCCTGCAGGGACTGGATGACCTTGGAGGTCTCTTCTAACCTTGATTCCATGAACAAGGAGTTAAACTCCGGGTGCCTCGACAGAAAGGTCATTAAGAGCTGACAAACTGTGTCCTCAACAGTGTTATTTCCCTCATCCCAAAGCCCATGTGCCATCACTTATGAAACCACCTGCAGAGCAACCCCGAATCGCCCCCAGCGATCCAGGTCTTGGCCGGGAACAGCCCTGGGCTCTGCTCCCAGGAGCTGAGCCCATCCAAGGAGCTCTCACGTGCTCCTCCCGCTCCTGGCTCCGAGCACAAACCTCATTTCCCCACCAGGAACTCGTGCGCTAATGGAGGGCTTGGCCAGCGACCCGAACGCCGCAAACAGCACCCAGGGCAGTCATGTCGAAAAATATCCTGGTTTAAGGATAATTGATGCCTATGTTGACCTTCACGGTGCTCAAATTAAAAGGTACTTAACGCTTGCAAAAGGTCTGAATCTCCTTCCTTTGAACCTCCTAAAGTCTGCTGAGAATTTTGTCATCCAGCCCCAAATCTGGGTCCAGGGCCCCACTCTCATGGGTAAGGGTGGGAACACTTCAAGCCCAGCTTTCCCAAAGCCAGGGAGAGAAGATTCTTCCACATGGGTCATCTGTAGCCACCACAGCTGCCCCAGCAGGCAGTTTTCCAGCTGCAGGAGGGGTGATCCAGACCCTCCTCCCGGGAGCTTGACCAGGCTGGGCACAGTCCTCGAATTTCTCTGCAGTAGCCAGAGCACACAATGCAAACTTTGTGCCTGGTCCTGCTTTGATGTCACCTGTTATGTGATCTGCTGGGAAAGGACAGCAGTGGATGGCACAAACCCTGCCAGAAGCACCTTAACCCTTGCAATCCATTTCAGCTAAAGGCAGGATCACCACCTCATGCCCAGTGCCTGGGACATTTTGGAGCCAACATTCCTAAAACTACAGTATTTCAACTCTGATTTGAATGACATCCCATGCCTGGGGAGGATGGACCTTCCCCTCCCACTGCCTGCACTTTGAGGGAACGAGTGGCAACAGGAATTCCACCTCAGGCTTCACACTGTGAACTCACACCCTGCAGCCGAGGATCTCATCCCTCCTCACGCAGGGGCTCAGTGTGTTTGGAGTGGGAGGTTGTGAGGCAGCCTCTGGAAGTCCAGACCCACAGCCTGAGGGATGCTCCAGGCCTTGGAATGAGCCCCAGTGGCAAAAGAATGTCCCGATATTGGCTTAGTATTAGGAGCAAGTAGATGTCTGTGGGGTTTCAAAGGGAGATGAACTCATGCACAACCTCCTCTGAAAATCCCTAAATCCTAAACCCTGGGTGAGTGTTGTCCACACAGGCAGGGGATGAGTCCTCTCTGCTGCCCAGAGATGTGGCTGCCCCATCCCTGGAAGTGTCCAAAGCCAGGTTGGATGGGGCTTGGAGCAACCTGGGCTAGTGGAAGGTGTCCCTGCCCATGGGATGAGCCTTAAGGTCCCTTCCCACCCCAAACCATTCTGGGATTCCATGACTTTACACAATTCTCAGCTGCTCTAAAGGACCAGCTTTTCCCTCCTGCCTTCCCTTTTCCATGCAGTGACTATTTAACACCGAGACTGTTCCATACACACCTGGGGATGTTTAAGAAGCACCAGGAGATTTCTGAAGTCAAGCTGTGAACAATCAGGAATTCAATAACTGAAGCAGTCCAGGAAACCTTAAATTAACCCTTCTAGGTTTTGTGCAGCACACCAGCTCATGGCTGCCTTGTTCAGCACACACAGAGATGCTCCAAGGAGAAGCTGGGCTGTGAGGAGGATCTTTTCCTCAGGACCCACTCCTGGAGGTGCTTGAGGAGCTGGGTGTGAACTGGAGGGGATAGATGGTGACCCCACTGCAGGTGGCATTTCCTGCCTCTGCCACAGTTCTCTCGTGATATTACTCCAGTAATTTAAATTGCAACACAGCCATCACACTGTGCACCCACCTTGGGTGGCCAACGCGCCCCTGAGTATGAACAACACCAGGCACTTATGATCCCAGAATCACTGAGGTTGGAAAAGCCCTCCAGGATCCAGGATCATCGAGTCCCCCCTGTGCCCAATGCCCACCTTGTCCCCCCAGCCCACAGCACTGAGTGCCACATCCAGGCCTTCCCTGGACACCTCCAGGGGTGGGGACTCCACCACCTCCCTGGGCAGCCCCTGCCAAGGCCTGACTGCCCTTTCCAGGAAGAAATTCCTCCTGATGTCCAGCCTGATCCTCCCCTGGCATGCTTGAGGCTGTGGGACATCCTGTGCCCCACATTGTGGCTGCAGAGGGGTCTGTGCAGGAGCTCTGAAGACCCTCAGCCTGGCACCACATTCCCTCAGGATCCTTGTCCCCACTACCTGGGGACAGGGAATGCCTGTTCTTTCCCAAACATGGGGAAAAGAGATGAAAACCTGCAAGTGCCCTGTGGAGTCCTGCCCAGACCTCACTCATTCCATGAGCAACACCGACACGTTCCAGCCAGGTTTG
Source organism: Oxyruncus cristatus (assembly GCA_013399855.1). Lineage (NCBI taxonomy): Eukaryota > Metazoa > Chordata > Aves > Passeriformes > Cotingidae > Oxyruncus > Oxyruncus cristatus. Next base: position 45,111 of record VXAY01004570.1, read on the forward strand.
AGACAGCAGATGAAAGGCTGCAAATGCACAGTTAATTTCCCTGAATTCACTCACAACCACAGATCCCACGAAGAATTAAAATTTACTCAAGCAGATGAAGTTGGCAAAGCCATGAGCTGCTGAAGTCAGGGAGCTTAAAGAGAGCAGCACCCAGAGCTGCCCATCCTGAGGGATCATCCCGGGGCTCTGCTGTGCTGGGAGCTGTACAGTTTTCCAAGCAGGACCACCCCCATCCCAAAACCTCACTCCTCTTCCTGCCCAAAAGTGCTAAATTATTTTTCATCATACTGGGTCTGCAGATTCATTGCTCTAATTAAAGGCATTAATTCCTAATTGCTCAACTAATTTCTGTGTTTGAAAAGGGAGGGATGTGCAGGACGTTCACCTCACCCACCCACTGTTGACCTTAAGCCTTGATGTCTAAGGATGAAAGGAAAGAGGAAGGAAAAGCGTGTTTTGGTGTCAAAGGTGGAGCTTTTTGTTTGCACCACCGACCCACAAACAGAGCAGGACAGAAAACTCGCTGAACTTTCATGACATTACAGTTTTGCCAAGAAAACACAAGATTTGGGAGGGGGAAGCTGAAAGCTGTCACTCGTGGAAATCGGGACTTCCACTTAAAACCTGATGAGTTTTGGGAAGAAATTTCATGCTTTTTCTCTGGCTGGATGAATAAAATAAACTCTCCTCCTAAGTACAACGTCCTGATCAAGCTGATGAGGGAGGACATCCCTGCTTCCCAGCCTGCCCAGGTGAATCCGTTTCCTCTCCCATGAGGGGTCTGTCCTAGAGCAGCCCTGGACTTTTCCAGGACTCCTGTGGGACACAGGGGGGGTGCAGATGGAGATTTTTGGCTCCTTCCTGGAGCGTGCGTGGGGACAGGGAAATGGAGGTGACATTCCCCAAGCCCAGATGAAGCAAGAACAGAGGGAGGTGCTCACCTGCTCTGCACCAGCTTTGCCACTCCTCACTCACCAGGGTGCTGGTTTCACACTAACCCAGAAGGAAACAAAACAAGGCAGAGTAGGAAAGAGAAAAAAAAAAAAAGAAAAAACAAAAAAACAACTCTCTTCCACAGGAATCCTGGAAAAGTAGGGCTGGAGAGGGAGAAAGGCTCCACATGCCTCTTGGGAGGTTGTCAGGGGTTACAGGCTCCAGTTTTCCCGATGTTGTCTGGACTGGGCTCGCTCCTGCCCACACCCGGAGAGCTCCCTGCTGTGCCCCATGGAAATTCCAAGGGGAACAGATTTTAGGAAGCTGTGGGGCGGCGAGCAGGGAGAGAATTTGGGGTCACACAGGTGCAGCACAGCCTCGCAGCCAAACCTCCCCTCCTCAGCCTCAGCCATGGCACAAACACCATCCCTGGAGAGCTCAGGCACCATTCCAGCCCCACTCCTTGGGCCGAGACACCGCTGAAAGAGCTTCACTTCCCCGTGGAAGAGGAGGATTTGCAGTGTCCGTTCGAGCAGGCGAGGAAGGCACAGCGCTCCTCTTCCTCCCCCTCCCCAGGCCCCGAGAGCGGGCGGAGCAGCCCCCCAGCTCCCCCTGCAAGGCTCCGGGGCCCATCCCCCTGCCCAGCCCTACCTGCGGAGGCTCCTCAGGTGTGGTTTTCCCCAAAAGGAGGATGCGGAGCTGTCTCCCAGCGGTTTTGCTCCCCGGGGCTGGCAGCGGGAATGTCGGATCCTCCGTGGCAGCGCGGGCGGCTGTGGGCACACCTGAGCCCTTTACCTGCCGGGGGCTGGCTGTGGGCACACCTGAGCCCTTTACCTGCCGAGGGCTGGCTGTGGGCACACCTGAGCCCTGCCGAGGGCTGGCTCCGGGAAGCCAAGCCTTGTTTTGAGGAGGAGACTTGGGTGTGTTTTGCCCTTCAGGGGAATCAAACAGGTTTCTCCGTTCGGGCGGCACTGCCTCCCCTCCCTGAGAGCTCTCCTCTACATTCCTGGCATTCTCCAGCAAATGCCGTGTTCCCCAGCCCTGGGGTCCGGTGGGACAGCAGAGGGAAGCCCCCCAGCTCTTATCCCACCTAATTTCCATTCAGGATAAGCATTTCTAGCCAGGCTTGTCCCCCAGGAAGGGGGAGCAGGAACCCCCCTGCTACTCAGGTGTCTGGAGTCCGGGAGCCACTTCCAGCAGTGGTACCCAGGGAGCATCAGGGACTGGGACTGTAATTAGCCCTCAGCAGTGATTGTGTAGTTCTAACTCATTAAATGAGGTACCCAGGGATGATTATCACAGAGGAAATTGCCAGGTGTTCTGCTCTCCCTCCCATTCTTTCACTTTCTAATTGCTCTGGTCACCACAGGGTCCCCGAGGCCCAGCTTTGGTGGCTCTGGGCACAGCCAGACCTGTGGACACGCTTGTTGCCAATTCCTGAGGACTGGAAGTTGGGCGTTGAGTTTAGAGCTTTCCTGAGAAGTCAGGGCTTCAGCCTGGAACTGCCACAGGGGGATAAGAATCACAGGATCATGGAATGGTTTGGGTTGGAAAGGACCTCAAAGCCCATCCAGTCCCACCCCTGCCATGGGCAGGGACACCTTCCACTAGCCCAGGTTGCTCCAAGCCCCGTCCAACCTGGCCTTGGGCACTTCCAGGGATCCAGGGGCAGCCACAGCTTCTCTGCCCAACCTGTGCCAGGGCCTGCCCACCCTCATAGCCAGCAATTCCTTCCCAATATCCCATCTAACCCTGCCCTCTGGCACTGGGAAGCCATTCCCCCTTGTCCTGTCCCTCCATCCCTTGTCCCCAGTCCCTCTCCAGCTCTCCTGGAGCCCCTTTAGGCCCTGGAAGAGGCTCTGGGGTCTCCCTGGAGCCTTCTCTTCTCCAGATGAACCCCCCCGCTCTCCCAGCCTGGCTCCAGAGCAGAGGGGCTCCAGCACTTGGAGCACCTCCGTGGCCTCCTCTGGACCTGCTCTAAAAGCAGGTGATTAAGCCCCAACCAAGCACCTTCCAGGACCCCTCTGCACCCACAAGGACACACCTTCCCTGCCCCATGACCCAAGCACAAGTAATGCTGAGGCTGGAACAGATGGAAAGAACAGCTCCTGCACTCTCCTGACAGCTCTGGTGTGGGATGACGGGCAAACATCCAATCCTGAACCGGGATGTGCCAAAACAGGGCCCATAATCCATCCCTGGCTCCCAGCAGCACAACCACGATGACATCAGGGATTTTCAGGCTTTAAGGTGTTACTCCAGCCCCAGATCTCCCTCTCTGATCTCAGGCTGCAGCAGCAGCAGCAGCCAAACTCAGCTGAGCTTTGTTCCAGGTGATCCCAGCTGAGATAAGCAGAAGATAAACCGGAATATTCAGAATATTCAGTGAGCCACACCCTGAGCTCAGAGAGGGCTCAGGGATGTCCTGCTCAGGGGAATTTCAGATGGTTGAAATGCAGCCCAGGCCCTTGCTGGGTAAAGCATCCTCTGCTCCACAGCTCCAGCTGACAGTGCAGCTTTATTTCCAGCAACCCCTGAGTCATGCCATCGTTTGCTGAAGGTTTGTCCATGTTCTTTCCTGAAATAATGGTGACTCATCACCTGGCCTGGCCAGCCTTGCAGGTACAAGAGGTCCTCAAGCATGAGGAGGGACACCCCGGGTCCAAGGAGTAGGGTTTTTTTCTCAGTGTGAACACATTGTTCCACAGTGAAAGGTCAAAAATTGAGGGGAAAAAAAAAGGCACCTGTTATGAGCACCTGACTATTAAATATTGAATGAAATGGATAAGGAGAGCCCAAACCAACACACCCAGAGTGTTGTTTCACAAGATGTATCCCCACAGACTGGGCAGCAGAAGGGAGGATTCTGCCCCTCTGCCCCCTCAGGTGAAACCCCACCTGCAGAGCTGCCTCCAGCCCTGGGGAACAACAACAGGAGGACGTGGAGCTGCTGGAGAGAGTCCAGAGGCCATGGAGATGCTCCCAGGGCTGGAGCCCCTCTGCTCTGGAGCCAGGCTGGGTGAGCTGGGGGGGTTCACCTGGAGAAGAGAAGGCTCCAGGGAGAGCTGAGAGCCCCTTGCAGGGCCTAAAGGGGCTCCAGGAGAGCTGGAGAGGGACTGGGGACAAGGGATGGAGGGACAGGACAAGGGGGAATGGCTTCCCACTGCCAGAGGGCAGGGTTAGGTAGGATGTTGGGAAGGAATTGCTGGCTGTGAGTGTGGTGAGGCCCTGGCACAGGTTGGGCAGAGAAGCTGTGGCTGCCCCATCCCTGGAAGTGTCCAAGGCCAGGTTGGACGGGGCTTGGAGCAACCTGGGCTAGTGGAAGGTGTCCCTGCCCATGGCAGGGGTGGGACTGGATGGGCTTTAAGGTCCTTCCAACCCAAACCAGTGTGGGGTTCTGTGAGTTGTGAGCTGCAGGCCTGGGGAGGGGCAGCACCACATGATGTCCGTGGTCCCTCTGGAGCTGAGGCTTCTCCAAGGACATCACTCTGCCATGGCCACACCTACCTGGGATGGAAGGTACCAGCCTCCCACTGCAGTCAAACCTGGCACTGATCCAGCAGCTCCACTGGTCTCCCTCCCAGCTGTCCTGAAGCAGTGCCACCCTCACTTCAGGGCACTTCCTCACCAAGGGCAGCATCATGTCCCAAAATCACAGGGCCCTCATCACACGGCCACCAAACAGCACTTCCTGAGGGAAGGGTGGAGCAGGGAAGCTCTTCCAGCCGTGCCTGTGGCTAAACAGGAGCAGAGAAGTGGATGCTCCAAGGGCAGCACAAAAATCACAGACCTCTCAGGACATGGGCTTCCCAGATAAGGGCTGGAAAGAGAGAAAGCACCTTAAAAAGTCTGGAAGCCTCAAGAACTATTGTCTTCCGTCAAGAACTAGTGGAACATGGAATGGGACCTTCTATCTTTGTCTTCCAGGACTGGTGGAACATGGAATTCTGTCTTTCTCACATGGATTAGGACAACAGCAGAGCGTCAGAGAGGTCAGATCCCGTGGAATATGTAGTAAATGCGATATATGTGAGTGTACAATTACAGCCAGGTACCCCACAGCTTTATCCTTTATTTCCCACGAAGGCGAGTGGAATAGGAACACACTTTTTTTTTCTTTCCTTTTTCATTTTTCCCCCTGTGGAAAAGCCTTTTCGTCCTCTTTGCCCAGTTGAAAGTAGCCATGGCCACCCCCTGCAGGCAGCTCACCTTGAACTGGGGGGTTCCAGTCCAGCCCCCTCAACCTGCACACAAAGCTCAGAAAGCACTTCCCTGGTGCTCAGCAGCTCCAACAGGGAGGGGCAATCCATCCCAAAGGAGTTTTTTGGTGGATTTATCCCGTTTAAGCTCTTGGATGTCACTCACCCTGGCAGGCACAGAAACCCTGATGGGGCTTTTTCCTCCTCATACTTAAGGGAGCAGATTCTGGTTTAAATAACATGGCATTTCAAAGTGCCAGCAGCGGCCAGAGGCAGGAGTTTCCTGCCAGCCAGGGACATCTGGAAGAGCTGCTGGAATAGCACAGCCAGGTCACCTCAAAACAGAGGCTAAAAGGTGTCCAGGAAGGCTGGAGGGAAAAGCAATTCACTTTGATGATCAGAGCAGGAGCATCATCTCTCCAGCTTCTCCAAGAGCCTTCGGGATAAAGACTCCACATTTATGTTAGGGAGCTATTCAATGTGCAGAGAGCGTGAGTTAAATACTGACAAATTCATGATGCTTTGGGGAAAAAGCACCAAACTCGGTCTCAAAATTGTCCAGAGAGTCATTTCTCCAATTTTAGGTAACAACTGGCAGCCCCAGCCTCACCTGGACACAGCACAGGTGACAAACAGAGCTCTGGAGCAAACCCTGAAGTCAGCAACACAAAAAAAGAATCCTTTAAAACTCAGTCCTGAGCAGAACCCAAGAGGGGCAGGTAAAGCTGCCATCCAGGTGTGCCAGAGAGCCCAGCCCAGAGCAGGAGGAATGTCCTGTCCCTCTGTTTCACCACCACAACCTTCTCCAGGGACACAAACACACACCCCTGGAGCAGGGGAGGACGGAGGAACAGGAAAAAAGAGCCTTTTCCTCCATTTCCACTTAAAAACATTATTGTCTCTAAGAGCTGTAGGTAAATTCCAGCCTGGAATGTCTGACTTCACCAGGAAATGGATTCTCCTGGGTTCTGCTCTACAAGGAGAGCAGAAACACCTCTCTCTCCCAGAGATGTCCCACAGCTGGCACTGGTTGCTCCTTGTTTCCCTGCTGTTCACCTGCCTCCCTCGTGTCCTCAGTGCTCTGTGGAGCAGATCAGTTGGGATCAGCCAGACGTGGGAATGACATCACACGAGGAAGCTGCAGGCACAGAAACTATTCCTGGGTTGGAGAGAAAGCCCGAAAGGAGAAGATTTAAAGGACTCACAGCATTTAGGTCAGAAAAATAGTGTCAAAGAAGAAACAGGAGTGACATGAGGAGCACAGAGCTGCCACTGCCAGAAACAGGGGCTTCAAACCAGCTTGTGGAACCCTCCAGTTCGTTCCTTTCCGGAGGTGCAGCACAAACGCCTTCAGAAACAGGGATGTCTACCAGGAACCCTGGAAATCCGACAGCCAGTTATATGGCAAGGTGTTGTTACCCAGTAATTCTTGCCACCTCCATGACAGCAGTGCCTCCTGCCCCCAGCCTCCCTCCCCGGTGCAGCCTGGAGTTAAATAGTTGCTAAAATGTATTGTTTACTTTTTTTTTTTTTTTCCTTTTTTAGTATTTTCCAGCAATGACAAATTCCCCAGCCTCGCTCCCGACCACTGGGCTGCACTGGAATATTTCCTGCTTTTTTTTTCAGCACCACTTTCTGCCCTGGAACTCCCCACCCTTGCCCCTTGCAGGTGAGTAACCCATCAGTCCTGTGGGCCTTTGCAGAGGTGACACCAAAGCCAAGCCTCTGCAGAGGATCACTGGGTGAGTGGAAGGGTGTAAAACCACTACACCCATTTGTTACAAGGGAACCCAACTGGTTTTTCATGAGGTGTCATTCCAAAGCGCTGCCAGAATGCCAGACCTCACCTTCCTAATAGCAGGGGAGCAGAGCAGAACCGTCTCTCCCGGATTATTCCCTGCTGGAATACAATGATCTGCCCCCTGCTCACGCAGACACACCTGCACAGGTCAGGAGCTCCCAGCACCGACACAAAAGGGTCTTGTCAGCAAACGCAGGGCACAGGAGAGGCCGTGGCAAGTGCCAGGCTGAGCCAGGGACACAACCTGTGCCATCAGAGGCCGTGGCAAGTGCCAGGCTGAGCCAGGGACACAACCTGTGCCATCAGAGGCCGTGGCAAGAGGCATCCTGAGCCAGAGCTGAGCCAGGGACACGACCTGTGCCATGAGGGAGCAGCAGCAGCACCTCCACCGTGCTCTGTTGCAAGCAGGGAGATGCTTATTTCTTTCCCATCACCAGCTCAGCAGCTTCCTCAGGGCTCCCAGGCAAACGAGCTGCTTTCCCACTCCCTGGTAAGGCCCAGGTTGCACCACCCTCACACCTGAAGCCTGGCACCTTCCCGGGGCTTGCACAAGCACCAGCGAAACTCGGGAAGGAATTCTCCAGGAGCAGAGTCCAGCCCACTCCTGCTGTGGCTCTGCAGTGCTGGGAGGAGTGGGAACATCCCCGTGCCTGCTGCTCCCTGCACATTGGAAAAAAAGAGACAGGGATCTGCAGAGCCACAGAAACCCCCTTCCACAGCTTCCCAAAAGGCTGTTTGAGCACTGGAATGTGTTGTGGATCCCTGTGTTTCTAAGTCACTGAAGGTGCTCAGCTCCCACAGGATGCGAAGATCCTCCACCCAAACCTCAGTGCCCCCCTCCATGCCCTGCCAGGGGGGTGGAATCACTACATTATTTTGGAGACAAAAGGAAATTTGTTGTTGTCACGGCCCTCAACGTTTACATTCCTGTAACAGCACCAGTTTGAAACCTCCCAGGTTGCCAAGATCCCCCAGGTCTGGGGAGCAGAACAGAAGCAGGGGGTAACCAGCACAGAGAAGGTCACTTAAGGACAAGCTTCCAATTAGGAATGTCTTGGCTCATGGAATTGTAAGTTACTCTCTCAACAAGCCAGTTCAGCCCCAGCTGGAACAGATCCAACCCATTGTGTGGAATCTCTGCGGGCACAGAAAATGCATCTGCTTATCACTGTCAAGAGCCCAGTTCATCAAGGAATCATGGAATGATTTGGATTGGAAGTGATCTTAAAGGTCATCCAGTCCATGGGCAGGGACACATTCCACTATCCCAGCTTGCTCCATCCAACCTGGCCTTGGACACCTCCTTTTTGCTCACTGGACATCTACTTTTCCATCAGTTTTTCCTCTTCCCTGTTTCTGGTATCACACCCAAGCCACTCTTTTCCTTTCTGGAAGGTGTGTGTGGAGAAGAGCTTCCCCATGCTTCAAGGAATTCCTCAGACAGCACAACCCTCCTGAGCATGTTGCCTTTGCAATCTGTCTGTGAGAGGGGTTTTTAGTTACCTTAAATCCACCTAGAAAAGCACTTTTATTCCTCCCTCCATTCCCCCGCCTCTCCTTTCTCTGGGATAAGCGACAGATCTCTCCTTTCTCTCTCCTGCTGCCAAAATCAGTCAGGTCAGCAAAATTAGGAGCTGCAGCAAGAAAAAGCCAGGAAAGCTGAGTGAGAGAGATAAGAAGTTTGATGAGAGTACTCCAAGGAACTCTTTGAAGACTTGAGGAGCTCCAGTTGAGTGTTACCACCAAGGACAGATTGCACCTGACCTTGGCCTTGGATATTTGGAAGGAAAATTTGATAATGGCAGTTTTGTTTCACAGCCTCCTGCTCCCTGTCACACACACATCCAGGGTGGAAATCCCAGAATGGTTTGGGGTGGAAGGGACCTTAAAGCCCATCCAGTTCCACCCCTTGCCATGGGCAGAGACACCTTCCACTAGCCAAGGTTGCTCCAAGCCCTGTCCAACCTGGCCTTGGACAATTCCAGGGATCCAGGGGCAGCCACAGTTTCTCTGCCCAACCTGTGCCAGGGCCTCACCACCTTCCCAGGGAAGAATTTGTCCCTAATATCCCATCTAACCCTGCCCTCTGGCAGTGGGAAGCCATTGCCCCTTGTCCTGTCACTCCTGACCCTTGTCCAAAGTCTCTCTCCATCTTTCTTCTAGCCCGTTTAGGCCCTGGAAGGCCACAATTAGGTCACCCTGAAGCTTCTCTTCTCCAGGCTGAACAATCCCCGTTTTCTCAGGCTGTTCTTATAGGAGAGGTGCTCCATCCCTCTGATAATCTTGGTGGCCTCCTCTGGACTAACTCCAACAGGTCCGTGCCCTTCCTGTCCTGAAGAGCCGTCCCATCAAAGGGATACCAGGCAGGGAAGAACAGAAGGATCTCCTCGGCTTGGCCAAGGAAACATGCTCATTAGGGTGAGAAAATGAGCAGAGAGGAGGAGGCTGGACCAGGAATGGGAGATGCTATGGATAACGCAAGGTTCTCCTGCACTGCGGCCAGGGATAGAGTCCAAGTCAGGTTCCACCAGAGCAACAATCCCTGTTTACTTGTGTTTGGGAAACAGCAGCTCCTCAGCAGCCAGCAGAAGCTCTGGCAGCCGCCCTAATTACACAGGGAGAGCAACCAACCCGACCTGGGTGTGACACAACACTTCCCTCCCTGCCCAGACCAGGGAACTGCTCCCCCCCATCCCAGAAAACCTCTGGGTTACCCTCCCTGGGTGAGGGACTGCCCACTGCCTCCTGCTTTCATCCTGCTGACTCGAACTTCCAGTGCCTCCTGTTTTGGGAGCCCCTTCTGGTTGGGACCTTCATGACAGGCCTCCAAAGGCACAGTCCAAGGACCGAGAGAGATTTTTGGGACAGGTTGGAGCTGCGAGGCAGTTCTGGCTGGGAGATGCCATCTAGAGGCCAAAGGTGCTTTAGCTGTGGTTTGACTTCAGGTGATCCCGGAGCCAGATCCTTCCACTCCAGCACATTCCCTCCCCAGCTCCCTGTGGGAGGGCAGCGTTATCCCTGATTCCCAGAGGACCAGCTGGCTGACCAGGGCAGACCAGAACAGTAGGAGCCGGCCCAAGCAACTGGCCAGGTCATTTCAACATCAAGGCCAAGGCTGGTAAAATGAGATGTTAAAGCAGCACATAAAAATTCCCAGGAAGAGAAGCCCAACATAAAACTCTCCAAAAACCAGCCGGAAGTTAAAATAAACCCAATTTTATAGGATCAAGCTCACAGATGGAGGTTAAGGCTCATTGTGGTGGAATTTGTGGCTGCTCCATCCCTGGAAGTGTCCAAGGCCAGGCTGGACAGGGCTTGGAGCAACCTGGGAGAGTGGAAGGTGTCCCTGCCCATGTGGTGGGACTGGATGGGCTTTAAGGTCCCTTCTAACCCAAAGAATTCTAGGATTCAATTATTCTATGAGTGAGGGAGGTACTTCCCATAATTCTGAAATTTGAAACACCAAAACTGCCAGGAGTCAGGAATCAGCACAAAGGGAAATTCCAACTCTACCCTAAACCCTTCATTTAAGAACACACCAGAACTGGAGCACTTAGGAAGATTATAGGGTAGAGGACACTTAATATACATGTCAAACAAAATAGCTTGGGGATCCTTGCATTATATTCCATGTGGAAAAGAGGTTTTTTCATGGACTGAGTGGTCAAAGCAACAGAAATCACCATGACCAGCAATAACAGGTCAGAGAAGATGAGCTTTGTGTGCTGTAGGATCTTCCAACCACTGTAGTTCTTGTGGGAAATGAGTTATGGGAAAAGAGTCCACAGCAAAGAGCTCTCCCCCCACAAAGGGAATCATTCAAATCCAAGCTGTGCTGAGATGGTCTGAAAGGGATCTGCCCTCTCAAAGAAGGCACAGAAAACTAGGAAGTCATCTCTTTGTGATTTATTTGTGTCCTTTTTGGTCCTGCAGGACCAAAGAGAGGCCTTTCCTCAGGTTTCCTTCAGGAAGAAGCCAAATCACCTACTAATCATGGAGAGAAAACAATGAGCTGCAATGATTTCAGAGTTGGTGGCATAAACTTCTCCTGTCTAGAGGAAAGCCAGAGCCCAGACCAGCCATGAGAAGGGTTTGGTTCCCCAGGTCTGAGAGGAGGTGGCTGATGTCACCAGAGCACCAAAATACTGGGACAAGGGTGGAGAGAAGAGAGAAGGAATGCTGATGGGCTGCCTTGGGATTGAAGAGGGCACAGCAGGGTGTTTATTCACAGTCCAGAGAGTTCAGCAGCTGGTTTAAACAAGAAGTCACCTCAAAGAACTGTTAGAACAGCTCCTATGTGAGCGTTTTTCAACACAGATCACAGCAAGGAGGAACTTGGGGGGGAAAACTCCCCATTCCTGGGACTCAGTGACATTTCCTTCACAGCCCATGGCAAGACATCACAGTAATCATGGAAAATGAAGCTGGAAAAAGTCCCTGCCGGGCTGCTCAGGCCCTGGCCCGGCGCAGGTGGGGGTAGCTCTGCAGGGTCCTGGCTATGGCCTCCTCCAGCCCCACCACAGGCCTGTATCCCATGTCTCTCTTGGCCCTCTCACAGCTGTAGTAGTGGAATGTTCCAGCCAGGGCCACCCTCATGGGGGTGAAGGTGGCCTTGATGCTCATGAGGGGCCTGAGCAGCCACAGCAGCAGAGCCAGCAGCAGGGCCAGGTAATAGGCCAGGCAGTAGGGAATGTGGTACTTGGGAGGGTCGTAGTCCAAGCCGGTCAAGATCCGGGACATGAACGCCCAGAAGGGAACTGGTTCATCGTTGGTGATGTGAAAGGCCTGGAAGAGAAGGGGACGAGGAACCAGGTGAGAAAAACCATCATGGGGTTCACAAATTTGGTTCTGTGATGGTCCATCTCACATTCACCCCAAGCACGCTGACACCCCTGAGCGCGGCAAGAGCACATCTTTCAGGACAACCTGCTTTGCACTGCCCACCTCTGTGTGAAGAGGGGTGAACCTCTTTGCCAAGAAACAGCTACTTCTGACACTGCAGAGCCTGAGATTACTCATCAGTGTCAAACAAACTGACTGACACAGCACAGAGCAAACACATTAAAGCACAGTGGGGCCAGGAAAAGCTGCACAGGTTTCTCCCATTCTGAACTCTGGGCTAAAAGCCTCTGTGTTTCCACAAGTGCCCACAGTTCTGCCTGGATCTCCTTTCACAAGGGCTTTTATAAAATGAAATCTAAGTATATTCATCCAGCTTAGCCCATGTTAGTTGGTTAAACTTGGTGCTGATAATAGCAAGGGCACGGGTTCCATCCCCTGGATGGGCTCTTCTCTTAAGAGCTGGACTCAGTGATCCTTGTGGTTCCCTTCCAACTCAGAATTTTCTGGGATTCTGTGATGTGGTGGCACACAATGGTCAGCACATGGACAACCATTCATTGTACCCATGGCCAGACCTGACCCATTTGTGTGTGGAGATCCTCTCGTCTCCAGGAGGGATGTTCAGGACACACAACTCAGGATCCCAGCTTGAAGTTTGGCTGGGGACACCCCCTCCCCTCCCATCCCACGGTCCTTCCTCACCTTCCCACACAGGGGAGAGCCTTCCTGCAGCTTTTCTGCAGCCAGGATGTGCCCATGGACCACGTTTTCCACGTAGGTGAAATCCACCAGGTTCTTTCCATCCCTGGAAACACAGACAGAAGGAATTTTAGCCCTAAGGCAAGTTGGGCTGAAAAGCTGCTCCTGGCAAAAGGAAGGACATTCACACAGGAAATATTTATCCCAAGTTTATTTATTTATCATCTCCTGCTCTTTTGTGCTGCAACTTCAGGCCGTGCCCTGCCAGGGGGGGTGGAATCACTACATTGTTTTGGAGACAAAAGGAAATTTGTTGTTGTCACGGCCCTCAACGTTTACATTCCTGTAACAGCACCAGTTTGAAACCTCCCAGGTTGCCAAGATCCCCCAGGTCTGGGGAGCAGAACAGAAGCAGGGGGTAACCAGCACAGAGAAGGTCACTTAAGGACAAGCTTCCAATTAGGAATGTCTTGGCTCATGGAATTGTAAGTTACTCTCTCAACAAGCCAGTTCAGCCCCAGCTGGAACAGATCCAACCCACTGTGTGTGGAATCTATTTTGCGGCAGGTACAGAAAATGCATCTGCTCATCAGAGTCCAATTAATCCAGGAATCATGGAATGGTTTGAGTTGGAAGAGACCTTAAAGCTCATCCAGTCCCACCCCCTGCCATGGGCAGGGACACCCTCCACTATCCCAGATTGCTCCAACCTGGCCTCAGACACTTCCAGGGATGGGGCAGCCACAGCTTCTCTGGGTAACCTGTGCCAGGGCCTCCCCACCCTCCCAGGGAAGGATTTCCCCCCAATATCCCACCTAACTCTTCTGTTTCAGTTTGAAATCAAACCAACCAAAATAAACCAACCCATTCCCACAATCACACGGCCATAAAACCAGGATTGCTGCAGCCCAAACCTGGAGTTTGGGCAGGTTTGCTGCTCACAGATCAATGTGAGAGATCAATTCAGGAGTGAGCTGGGAGAATAACAACCAGAAAAACCCCTAAATGAAATACCCAACAGCCCAAATCCCACCAAATTATTCTCTTCCTTCCTTTTACCCCAAGCCCATGTGCACATACACCTGTAAAACACACCTAAAACACGCCTAAAATGTGCCTAAACCCTAACCCTAAAAAACCCACCTAAAACATCAAACAGCCCCTGCATGGAATAAAAATCCATTCTTAATTAAATCCATTCTTAATCAAAGAGCACATTTCTTTTCCAGAGCAAAACAACTTCAGCTATTTCTTGCTCTAAAACTCCAGTGCTCCTCTAGAAGCTCTGCAAGGGGCTCAATAACAATGCCCATATCTTTGGTCCTACCATCAGAAATATTAAAATACTTCTAATACTTAAGAGGTTATTTAATTGCCAGAACCTCACCTACCAGAAGTGTGTATTAATTAAATTCCAGTAAGTTATCTGAGCTTTCACATCTGATGGCACAGCTCTTTAGAGAGCTCAAGCCATGCCAGCTTCCCTCAGGGATATTCCTGTGGCCTTGGGAACTCTCACCACCTGAGGGGATGGACCGCTAACAAAGAAGGGTTTTTTAAAAAAAAAAAAAAAGAAGTGAAAAAACATTGATATTTTAAAAACTAATATAAAATATTTAACAGATTGTCATGAGTTCAGGTGGTTGGATTTTTAGTAGCAGGGAGCCGTAGGGGTGATTTCAGTTAGAAGCTGCTACAAGTCTCGCTGCCCTGTGAGGAGCCAACGATAGCCAACAACAGCCAGCTCCAGGAGGGACATCCTTGCTGCTCGCCAAGGCCGAGCCAACGAAGGTGTGCTTCTGTGACAACATATTTAAGAACAGAGGAAGAGAAGGTGATTGAGCAGAAGAAACTCCAGCTCGGAGCAGAGCGGATGAGAACACGGGATAACAAGCGGACTCCAAGGTCAGTGCTGCAGGAGGGGGGAGGAGGGGCCCAGGAGCCCCTCCAGCAGGGGAAGGACTGAGAGCTGAAGCCCTGCTTGCTGCCTGTGGAATCCACGGGGGTGCAGAGACCCCCTGCAGCCCACGCTGGAGCAGGTGGATGCCCGAGGAGGCCGTGACCCCGTGGGAGGCCTAAGATGGAGCAGGATCCTGCAGGAGACCTGTGGCCCATGGAGAGAGAAACCAACGCTGGAGCAAGTTTTCCCGGGTGGCACTCGTGGCCCTGTGGGGGACCCACGTCAGTGCAGCGTATCTGGGAAGGACTGCACCCCATGGAGAAGGGGTGCCTCACGCTGGAGAGCTCTGTCAAGGACTGTCTCCTGTGGGAGGGACCCCATGGGAACAGGGGAAGGACTCAGAACTAAGCCATGACATATCCCCTGTAGCCTGAGGCCCGCTAGCACCTGAACTTAAAAAAAACTCCGGAGCAGTCAATTGGGGTGAGACAAGGAAAGGATTTACTGAGCTATAGCAGATAGTTATTACAAGACGTGCGTGCTGGAATACAGCTGTGTTACATCTTTTACAATACTAATTGACCAATCCTGAGATGTGTCCGCCCTTTAACTTTTGCTCTGGTCCACCCCCTTGACCCTCCTCCAAGAATTGGGTCTGGGGGCGTTTCGGGACCACCCCTTCATCATCTTCATCATCTTCAGAGCCCAAAGGGTACACAGTTACCTAGTCTTTGACCCTGTTTTGTTGTTCAGGCCCTAATCTGGGTGTTCCCAAACAGCTTAGGCCTTGCCTTGACATGAGACTAAACATTTTCTACTGACTTCAGGGGTAGATTTGATATGGGGAGCATAGAATGGGGTAAAAGGGTTAGGAATGTACTACGGGGTAAGGGAACAAGGGCTGCTACTTTTAAAACTACTTCTACTGCTTATAAAACTTATAAAGCTTACCAAAAATTAGAAAACTACAAAAAGTTATTAAGGTTTAAGGCATCAAGCCCGTGGTGAAGACCGTGGTGAAGCAAGTTGTCCTCTTGCAGCCGACAGAGGACCCTGGGGGTGCAGAGAGCCCCTGCACCCCCAGGGAGAAGTGCCCCACAGGACAGCAGGTCGGGAGGAGCTGCTGTCCCAGAATGTCACTATAAACAGCGGCAGAAGCAACAAATGGCTGTGACCTCCCCCCTTCCCCGCCCCCCTGCACTGCTGGGGGGAGCAGGGAGAACATGGGAGGAACGAGGAGCGGGGAGAAGGTGTTGCGTTTTAAGACTATCTTATTCTTTCACTCTTTAACTCTTAGGCTGGTAGCAAATGAATTTAGCTTTTAGTTTGTTAATAATAAATTTAACTTCTACCCCCACGGGAATCTCCCAGTTCTTGTCTCTATTCAGGAATCCTCAGCAGTTTTTTTCTCTCCTCTGTAGAGTTGCAGAGGGAGGGGGAATGTAGCAGCTTTTAGTGGGTATTTGAGATCCGGGCCAGGGTCAAAACCATGACATTAATGAAAATAACTCATATTTAATTAATATTTAATAGAATAAACAATACTCATATGTTTTATTAAAAGAGTGTATATATTCTATCATAATACCTAGTATATAATATGGTGTTGAATACAATCATAAAATTATTAATAACTAATATTTCAAAACAAATGCTATTTAATATTTAATAACAATAAACAATTTCTTATTATAATATATAATGTAATTTATATCATAAATATTAGACATAACACACTATATACTATATATTATTGATAATAATAAAAATATTTTTCAATTCATATCAAAAGTGGAAAAAATTAATATTATGCCCTCTCAAAAGGGCTTTTTGTAGGTTCAGCATCAGTTTTATCACAGCAATAAAATGCCTGGGCTTTGCTCACCCAATGATGAACTTCATTTTGCCACTCTTGGCTGCCTGGATGAGGATGGGAACCAGCTGAGGGTCTCTGGGACCAAATATTCCATGGGGACGAATGGCAGTGGTGAGGAAATTGTTGTCCGGGTCGTTTGCACTGAGCACTTCCTGCAGGGAAAGAAGAGAATCAAAACGGGAGAAAGGCTGGGAAGGAAAATTCCAACCTCCTCACTGAATGATCTGGGCTCCCACCCCCTTGGGAAGACACCAGTGGATGAATTATTACCCCTTCCCATCCTTACAAATGATCCTTCCCTTGTTCCCAGCTCTTCTCTCACTTCTCTTTAAGGACAAAAACCAGACAAAAAAACCACTTGGACTCTTGAGGAATTGACAGCCAAACGAAGGGAACTCTTTGCTTCTCCCATTTAACACCATAAAACTCAGAAGTTTTCCAAGTTCCTTCACTCCGTGAACTCCTTATGCTGAACTCCACGAACTCCTTGTGCTGGAGAAGAGGAGGACACTCAGCAATTCCATCTCTGTCCCTCCCATCAGCCACTTCCACCCCAAACCTCCTGGATCTCCTTCAGGAGGGGGTGAGGCAGCACCTTCCTGGCAGCACCAAGAGCTGAGCACGTTCAGCAGAGCGGCTCTGAAGGAGATTTAACTCCCTTGGGAGCTTCCAAACAACGCGTTCTCCTAATTCCCAACAGCTGCTGGGATTTCTACGAAACCCCAGGATCGAGGCACATCCCAAAATGTGCCTTGTGAATTAAAATTAATTCAGCTTTTTTTGAGGAAAACCCTTCAAGGCTTCAGGGACACGCTGGCAGCATCAGCATGGAAGCAACTCTCAGTTCTTCTTGCACAACAAGCCCAGATTCTTTCCACAAATGAAACACAAACCACAGGAAAAAAGCTCAAAAAACCAGGTTTGTTCCCTTTGCTTTAAAACATTGCTGCCCCATATTTAAAGCCCAAATGCTGCAGCAATAAGAACATGAAATACTACAGAAATTGTGGGGGGTGCAAACATCCAAAGCAGTGAACTCGCAGATGTAGGGGCAGTTTTCAGGTGTTTTTGAACAATAATATTTCAGTACATGGCCAAGAGCATTGGCTGACAACACCTAATCAGGCTGGTGTGCTCCTCAGCTCAGCCCACATTCCCATCTTTTCTTTCCCTGGGCCTTATTCACAATCCCAGCTGTAAACTCAGGCTGCAAATCAGGAAAATGGGGCTTTGAACAGGCTGGCCAGAGCAGAGAAGACAAAAAAATCCCCTCAGCTGCTCTTAAACCAAAGCTTAAAGTTAAGAAATGGCATTTTCTTGCCATGGAAGCGACACCTCTGCCAGTTCTGAGCCAACTTCTGTGGTGTAAGACACTGTTTCACTCAACTTCAGTGGTAATTTACGGCACAGCTTGATTATAGTCTCTTTTTATTTAGTTAATACATCAAAAAATAACAATTTAACCACAAGATATGATGGCAAATACCTTCTCCTGTAGGATCTTGGTCTCTGTGTAGTAATCAATAGGTTTTCGTGCATAAGGGAGGTCTTCTGATCCATTTTTTATGTCTGTGCCCTCAAAAACTACACTGGCACTGCTGGTTAAAACCAGTTTCTGCAGAGGATTGGAGAGAAAAAAAAGCTGTTTGAAGCCTAAGACAGAAGGGTCATCATTTATGAAGGCTGAGTAAAGACAACAATAATATTTAATCAGCTGATCCTACAGAGAATAAACTGAGTCTAGAAGAACAAGGCCAAGAGAAGATCAGCTCAAAGTGCAGGTTTGGCTCTGTCACAGGGTCTTGTTCCACCTAAAGGATATCGAAACACTTCAACAAACACCCCTGGCAGGGGTAAACATCCCCAGGAAAATCAGAGTGTAAAGGAACACGGTAAAACTTAACACAAATGAGTGGTTTTAGGAGGGATTTGCTCATCTTTACGAGTAACAGGATTGTGGGAGACTGAACCAAAAGAGAAGTCTTGGATGTTTTTGCTGGATAAAAATGTAGCCAGGTGGATTCTAAGCTCTGAGCAATCAGAGATGTGTGGTCCTGGAGAAAATGGACATTGTTAGAAAAAGATGGCTGGATCCAACAGGTTCTGCTCCCACAGAATCCAGACACAGCCTGGAGGGAAACACCACACGGCCCATCTCCTTATGACACCAGGGGCAAAGAAAAAGCCACCAACCAACCCAAGATGTGAGAGGCAAAAGTGCATTCTGAACGTGATCCCTTCCAGATTTGTCCACGAACACTGCACAAAAGGCTCTGGAGCAACATCTCTGCCTGGGATAATGGGACCTTCACGGTCCCATGTGCTGTGCTGACAGATTTGCTGAGAATTGAAGTGAAAACTCCTGTGGTATCAAAATGCCATCAGGAGGAAATTCAGCTTGCAATTTGAGGCTGCTCAACAGCAGTTCCCTGCTTCCCTCAGGCTCTTTCTTTTGAGGGCAAGTGACTTTCTAAACCAAATTACCCTGAGATTGTGGCGCAAGTGAGTTCCCTCTCATTACATGGCAAAGAATTCAGACAGGGAATACATGCCGTGGATATTTCCACTCCTGGAAAAGCCACCTTTGGAGCTGTCCCATGAAAAGAAGCCACTTGCCATTTGTAGTTCTCCCCTGGGTGATTCCCAGGAGTGCAGCAGGACAGATTTGGATGGATGCTTTTCCTGCAGTCAGGAAGATTGCAACGTGCAGGTTTTCTGTGGCAAACGTGGATTGAGTTTCCGTCACACACTAAGCAGGAGACCCACAGAGTGTCTCTCCCACTAGTTTTCATGGAACAAGTAGGAATTGAGTATCTCAGAGCACTAAACTTGACAGAAACTGGTCCACAGTGCAAATGTTAAGAAATCCATTCCAGTGTCCATGTGCTTTTCCAACCTTACCTGCACTCCAGCTTCTTTGCAGGCCTCAATGACTGCTTTGGTTCCCAAAAAATTGACCTTGTAAAACAACTCCCTGTTGTCACTGGAAGGTGCTGGGGATGCACAGTGAAAGGCCACGGACACACCTTGCAAAGCTGGGAGCAGAGCCTGGGAGATCCAGCATGGGAGACAGGAATGAAGCAACAGCCACAGTGCAGGAAAAAAAAATAACAGGAAGGAAATAAAAGACAGTTTTTTCATGGGAACACTGTGAAATTTCAGTCATGTTCCCTCCATAAAGGTGGGCAGCTGGAATAGGATTTTCACAGTGCCCTCTCCTCCTGCTGGGCAAACACACTCTACATCATCCCTTCTTCCCAGAGAAAGAACCTTCTTCAGAGCTGGAGGCTCTTTAGGCTGAACTACTTGGAATATCGTAAGTAGGTAGGAGACTCAGAACTCCCTGGAGCCAGGAGTTGGGACACTCAGGAAGCAGCAGTTTACCAGTTCCCCAGGGCCCTGTTGGAGGTCACTGTCCCACAGCCCTGAGCTGTGGTGCTCAGGCAGCTGGGGAGGTGTCTCTCACCTGGCTCAGCCTCAGGAGGCCTCAGCCTGCCCTGACTGTTGGCAATAACGAGTTGTGCCGTTCTCATGGAGCTGAGGAGAGCTGGGAGAGCCCCCCTGCAATTAGCTCAGGGGCTGTAATTACACTGAGTGTCTAAACTAACAGTAATGCAAAGCTTCAGACAGAAACCAGGCCTGTTCTTTGCAGCTCCAAGAGACACCAGGGCTGTTCCTTTGAGATGATTCCATGGAGAAGTGCTGAGGCTTCACCCCATGGAAAGGTTGGGGGGCACATCTGCAACCCCTTTCCCAACCTGTGCAGGGCCTCCAGTTGTGTCAGAGCTTTGGGGATGGCTCAGTGTTGGAACCAACATCCGTTTAACCAGACGGATTTTCCCAGAATCCCAGAATGAGTCAGGCTGGAAGGAACCACAGTGGGTCATCTGGTCCCACCTCCCTGTTCCAGCAGGGCCATCCCAGAGCAGGTGGATTGTGTCCAGATGGTTCTGGAATATCCCCAGTGAGGGAGACTCTCTGGGCAGTCTGTTCAGTGCTCAGTCACTGCACAGGGAAGAAATTCCTCCTCATGTCCAGGAGGAACTTCCTGGCCATCAGTTCCCCTTGTGCCATTGCTGGGCCCCCCCAGGCAGAGCCTGGTCCATCTTTCCCCCCCTTCCCTGCAGACCCTGCCAGACATGGATGAGGTCCCCTCTCAGTGTCTCTTCTTGAGGCTGAACAGGCCCAGCTCCCTCAGCCTTTCCTGCTCCCAGAGACACTCCATCCCCTTCATCATCTCTGTAGCCTCTGCTAGACCCACTCCAGGAGCTCCATGTCCCTCCTGTGCTGAGGAACCCAGAGCTGGACACAGCACTGCAGATGTGCCTCACAGGGCTGAGCAGAGGGGCAGGACCACCTTCCTCAAGAAATGCTATTCCTAATGCCCCCCAGGATCCCCCTGGGCTCACTGCTGGCCCAGGGACCCTCAGGTCCTTCTCCCAGAGCTGCTCTCCAGCAGGTCTCCCCCAGCCTGTGCTGGTGCCTGGGGTTGTTCCTCCCCAGGTACAGGCCCTGCACTTGGCATTGCTGAATTCCAGACAGTTCTTCCCTGACCTCTCCAAGCTGCTCCAAGTCCTCTGGGGGATCAGCCCCTCCTGCAGTGACCCCGCTGGGGAGCCACCACCCCTTCCCCCAACCACTGATGAAGTCAATCAACCCCGGGCCCAGCACTGAGCCCTGGGGACACTCCTAGTGCCAGCCAGGATGTCACTGTGGGTCTGTACCTCCTTGTCACAGAGGTCTCCCAGGAAGAACTTCACTCTGTCGCTCTCAAACCTCTGCTGGATGTCGAAGACGTTGACGGCGTAACCCCTGTCCAGGAGCTGCTCCACCATGTGCTGCCCCAGGAACCCCGAGCCCCCGATCACGGTGCACCTCCTGCCAGCCTGCAGAGAGGGAGAGAGGGAGAGAGAGGGGAGGAAAACCCCCTTAACAACCACACACACCCCCCAAGAAAAGCCACCTGAACTTGCCAGGATCTTAACGCGCTGGAATTCCGCGCTGGAACTCGGAAGCTCGACTGGAGGAGTCAAAATTCGGGCATCCAAAGACTCCTCCACAGATCTGTGTCATCACAGTGACTCAGGAGCTCAGACACACTCTCTCTGGAGTTCGGGAGGGCTTTGCCTCACACCCATAACCAAGAGGCTCAAAATGACAGAGAGGAGGATTTGCTCCCACAAACCCTGCCCGGATGGCAAAGCCAACAGAGTTTGAAGGGAGGCAACAAAAAGGTGGAGAGACACGTTTCCAGATGTTTTATGATGTGCTGTGGTGCAGATGCAGGCCCAGTTGAGGTCCCTGAGCTCTCCTTGACTGTTGTTCCCTCATTTTGTGATCCCTGCTCTAAATACAAAAGGTTGGGATATGGAGAAAGTACCACTTTCCTTAGCTCAGAGAGGTTTTTGGGCCATAACTCTCAGGAGCACAAGTCATTGAGCTGTTCTGTCTCTTTACCTGAGGTTCTTATTTATGAATTTCTACATTTTGAGGCATTCTCTCACTAATTCATAGGAAGTTGATACAAGACCAGGGAATCTGGGATATTTAGGAAGCAAACAACCAAAAAAGCCACTTGTAAAGAGTGTGAGCAAACTGTTGTGTCTCCTCAGCACTGCTGGGGTAGAATTCATACCCTAAAATCAATGTATTCACGGGTAGCTTGGCTTGCTTCACACTTTATACTGTGCAATATCAAATTAGAGCGAGTTTATATATAAAATTATACATAATTGTGGCAGCCCCAGCCCTGTCCAAGGCCAGGCTGGACAGGGCTTGGAGCAACCTGAGAGTGGAAGGTGTTCCTGGGTGGAAATGGATGAGCTTTAAGGTCCCTCCCATCCCAAACCAGGCTGGGATTTTATGACGATTCTGTGATTTCCTTCAGGCCCGGGGCACAGATGATTCAGAATGTTCAAACTGACTATTTTTGTATCAGAGCCTGTGACATTCAGGCTTCTCCAAGCCAAGAAAGCCTCCAGGTAAAGGCAAGGATTGTCCTTTGGAGTCATTAGTTCTTCCTTTATTTTCTTAAGCTTTTTAAACCAGTGGTCACAGGCACTAATGAACAGATTCCTGTCTGCTCACTCTGTAACGGGAGCGAGACCAAAGACCTCCCCGGCAGAGAACATCCAAACCCTGAATCTGAGGAAGCTTTTTGGACAAAGACTGTTCTGTCCCGACTGGAAACAGATTTACTCCTTATTGTTGCTGCACAACAGCAGAGGTGGGGGTTTATCTGTGGAGCTGGAGGGAATTTTAACCCCCTGGAATCACACAAAGACAAGGTTTGTCCAGAAGTTTTTAAGTGTCAGATCCTTAAAGAAAGGTTCTGCTGCGGAGAAATTCCAGGAGTTTCCCCAGTTACGTCAAAGCAGAACCAGTTATTTGGGATGGGACATGCAAAGCTGGGTCTGCTTAGGGTCTGGAGCATAAATCCTATGAGGAGGAGCTGGGGGGGCTCAGCCTGGAGAAAAGGAGGCTCAGGGGGGACCTTCTGGCTCTGCAACTCCCGGACAGGAGGGGGGAGCCAGCAGGGGTCGGCTCTGCTCCCAGGGAACGAGGGACAGGAGGAGAGGGAATGGCCTCAGGCTGTGCCAGGGGAGGCTCAGATCAGATCTGGGGAAAATTTCTTAATGGAAAGGACTGTCCAGCTCAGGCCCAGGTGCCCAGGGCAGGGGTGGAGTCACTATCCCTGGAAGTGTTCAGATGGAACATTTTTAGTGGTGACCACAGTGGGATTTGGTCAAAGAGGGGACACCTGTTGAGGGGACAGAAGCTGTTTCAGCTCCTCCTCAAAAGGCAGTAGCTCCATCCCAACATTATTTTTCCTTGCCTTCCTCTGTATCCTTTCTCATTAAGATCCCATCCACCACAAACCCTTCTGGGATTCCACGATCCCAGAGTGCTCTTCCCAAAAACTGCCCTGAGATGCGTGCCCCAAGGTTTTCCTGCAGCAGAATGCTGCCCTCTGCCTCTGAACCTCAGAGCCACTGCAGAGTGTTCAAATCATCTCCAGAGCACCTTTAGAGGTCATAAAACCCCAGAAGGGTTTGGGTTGGAAGGGACCTTAAAGCCCATCCAGTCCCACACCCTGCCATGGCCAGGGACACCTTCCACTCTCCCAGGTTGCTCCAACCTGGCCTTGGACACTCCCAGGGCTGGGGCTGCCACAATTATGTATAATTTTATATATAAACTCGCTCTAATTTGATATTGCACAGTATAAAGTGTGAAGCAAGCCAAGCTACCTGTGAATACATTGATTTTAGGGTATGAATTCTACCCCAGCAGTGCTGAGGAGACACAACAGTTTGCTCACACTCTTTACAAGTGGCTTTTTTGGTTGTTTGCTTCCTAAATATCCCAGATTCCCTGGTCTTGCATCAACTTCCTATGAATTAGTGAGAGAATGCCTCAAAATGTAGAAATTCATAAGTAAGAACCTCAGGTAAAGAGACAGAACAGCTCAATAAATTGTTAATAATAGTAACTATAATGCTATAATTATTATATTACAGAATACAATAATATAGCATAAATTATGTATAACTATATTCATAATTTATAATTCCTAATTATAAAAAATAACTCCTGACAGTTACGTCCCAAATCCTCTCTGAGCTAAGGAAAATGGTATTTTCCCATATCCCAACCTTTTGTATTTAAAGCAGGGATCACAAAATGAGGAAACAACAGTCTAGGGGAGCTCAGGGACCTCAACTGGACCATAAAACACCTGGGAATGACCCTGGAGGAACTCGGTCTCCAGCACTAACAAAACCACTGGTGTTTTCAGGGGGATTGGAGCCTTTCTGGATCTTTTTGGAACCAAAAGCAGCAAGTAATTCTTTGGAAACCCCCAGTTCCCTCCCCCACAATTATCCCTAATGTGGGATCAGTCTCAGGATGTTCGGGAGTGTCCATGAGAAGGTGTTTTTGCAGGACAAATCATCATAAAGCCCCTTTTGGGGGCTCAACTCACTGATCTGAGACGTGTGGCCATGGCTCAGGTGAGGCCTGTCCACCAGATTCCTTCAAAAAAGGAGGATATTTTCTTCTTCACAATAAAATCCCACGTTTCTGGGTCTGGAAATCCAGGTTTGAACCTGTTATGCTGAAGAAAGATGAAAAAAGGGAGTTCATTCTCCTTGTTCTGCTAAAAAAAAAAATAAGCCAATGGACATACTGGAGACAGAGTTAGGAGTCTTTGGGATTTATTTTTCTGAGAAGCCCTTTGGAATAGTAAGGGAAAGGCAGTGAAAGGCAGGATTGATGCCTCTCCAGCCAGGTTTGGAAGCCCAGGCTCAGGGTGACCCCCCTCAGCTGTTTCCTGTTCCCCCACATTCCCTGAGCACCTCCTCCCTCTCCAAACTGCAATTTAGGAACTGCTCTGTCTCCAGTTTCCCCCCCCCAAAGCTCTTCCAGCCCCATCCCAGAGCCTCCCATCCTCCTCCCACCGCTTCAACAACAGCCCCCCATCCTTCCCCCATGCCCAGCTCTCCTCACCCCCCTTCCTCCCATCCCAGACACTCCCANCCCCCTCAGCCTCCCCAGCCCTCCTCCTCCCATCCCTGCAGGACCTTCCCATGGCCCCCTGGACGTTCCCACAATCCCCAGGACCTTCTCATGGTCCCCAAAACCTTCCCCGCATCCCCCTGCACCTTCCCAAATGCCCCCAGGACCTTCCCCAGTGCCCTTTCCACAATCCCCAGGACCTTCCCCACATCCTCCAGGATCCTCCCCATGGCCTGCAGAACCTTCCCACTGCCCCCAGGACCTTCTTCAAAACCTCCCAAGACCTCCCCACAACCCCTAGGGCCCTCCCAACATTCCCCAGGATCTTTCCAAAAACACCAGGACCTTCCCCATGGCCTCCAGGACCCTC
>VXAY01004570.1:71266-133747 GCA_013399855.1 Oxyruncus cristatus
CCGGCCAATCGCGCTGAGAGCAGGAGGAGCCTTTTCCCGCGCGCTCATTCACCTCCCTTGGCTCCGCCCAGAACGCAGCCAGTGGGAGCGAGCGTTGCCGTGGCAACGGCGTGGGGGGCGACCAATGGGAGGGCGCGGCATTGAGGCCGCCGGGAGTGAAGGCGGCGGGATGGTCAGTGCGGGGGTGTGAGGGAGGGGAGGGGCCGTGAGGGGACTGAGGGGGCCGTGAGGGGCTCAGGGGGCCTTGAGGGACCTGAGGGGTCCGTGAGGAACCTGTAAGGGGACCTGAGGGGTCCGTGAGGGTCTCAGAGGCCGTGAGGGGACTGGGTTATAAAGGGCTGCTTGGCGAGGCTTCCTCTCTGGATTGGTGTTAATGAGGGAGATCACTCCTGGATCCCTCCTGGAGCACTGCTGGATAATGATAGCAACTGTATGGAAACGCTGCCGGGATGCTCCTGGACTGGGAGAGGATGGGGGGGCATGGAGTCCCACAGCCTTGGCTTAAGTCGCAGCGTCACAGAATCAAAGCCATCCCTCGTAGGAGACATATTTTGGGTGGCAGATTGTCCCCCTTGGCATGTCTTCTCCCACATAACACTACCTATGTGTGGAATCATAAAATGGTTTGGGTTGGAAGGGACCTTAAAGCCCATCCAGTCCCACCCCCTGCCGTGGGCAGGGACACCTTCCACTAGCCCAGGTTGCTCCAAGCCCCGTCCAACCTGGCCTTGGACACTTCCAGGGATCCAGGGGCAGCCACAGCTTCTCTGGGACCTGAGGGGGCTCTGAGGGGCCAGGAGGGACCTGAGGGGAGTGTGAGGGATGTGAGGGGACCATGAGGGGGCTGAGGGACAGCGAGGGACTTGGGGGGGCCATGGGGGGGCTGAGAGGGCTGTAAGGGGGCTGAGGGGACTGAGCGAACCGTGAGGGGCTGAGGGGGCTGTGAGGGGCCCTGAGGGGGCCCAGAGGGACCTAAGCCCCCCGGCCCCCTGCCCTGACGCCCCGTGCTGCCCCAAGGCCTGCAGCTTTAAGAAGCCGGCGCTGGGGGCCGCTCCCCAGAGGAGGAAGGCGAGTCCCAAAGCAGAGCTGCCCGAGGAGCAGCAGCGGGAGATCCGCCAGGCCTTTGAGCTCTTCCACACCGACGGCAGCGACAGCATCGATGTCAAGGAGCTCAAGGTGCGGCTGGAAGCACAGGACTGGCCGGTATTAGAAACCAAAACCACCTTCAACAGCAAACAACTTCCCTGGTTTCCCCCTCCTCCCCCCAGCGTAAAAACCTGCTTGGTAAAAAGGCACCTTATTGCAGCTCTTTCCTGCTGTTCTCAGGTGTGTTTGGCTGCCCAAAATTCATGGAGAGCCCCGTGTTTTCTGCCCTGACTACTTCTCTGTCAGTAAAACATCAAAAAAACATCAAAAAATGTTTGTGCACATTAAAAAGGTGGGGGTTTCCCTCTTGTCTTGCTGAGGATTTCATGCTTCTTCTCCTCCTCCTCCTCCTTCTCCTTCCTTCCCCTCCTTCTTCCCTCAAAAAAAGGGTTTGTGCACATTGCAAAGGTGTTTTTCCCCTGTTTTTGAGGGTTTCATGCTTCTCATTATTATTAAAACTTCAAAAAAGAGTTTGTGCACTTTTAAAAGGTGTTTTTCCCTCTGGTTGAGGATTTCACTTTATTTGTTTATTAAATTATCCCAGCTGAGGAATCCACCAATGTCATTCACTCTCCTGCTTTTTTATTCATTGCAAACCCCTTTTGGTCCCACCCCGCTCTTTTGGGAAGAAGAGTCATCAATAAATTAGGATTTATTTTGCTGCCAGGAGTTGTCCCTCCTTTCCTACCTGGATTTTCGTGTTTCCTAAGACCACAGGGAGCAGATCTGGTTTCAAACATGCCTCTTGTCTCTTTATCAAAGGAGGGAAATGTTCTCCCAACAGTCATTGAAAGATTTTTATCACTGAATTGAAAAATAAACTGATTATACAACCAAAATAGGGGAGTTAAGAGCAGCAAATAATCCAGATTTTCTCAGTGCAAACATTTCTCCCAAGACTCTTATACAGCCAATCTCAAATCCCTCCCTGTCCTGAGCCTGGGGCAAGAGTGTGTCTAGGAAACCCCTGAATTAACTGAAGGACAATTCCAGAATAGGAATGTTTATATCCCTGTTTTTCGCATCCTGATGTGCCCGTTTTCCTTCAGACACAGAATGTTGTAACATGTGACAGAGGTTCGCCTTTTTATTTATTCCCTCCCCTGTGGCTTTATTGATAACTTTGTAGGATTTGTAACGGATTTTGTAGGGTTTGTAACTGATTTTGTAGGATTTATGACTGAATCTGTCCTTCCAGGTGGCCATGAGGGCCCTGGGGTTTGAACCTAAAAAAGAAGAGGTCAAGAAAATGATCTCGGACATCGACAAGGAAGGGACAGGAAAAATCAGCTTCAATGACTTCTTGGCAGCAATGACCCAGAAAATGGTATGGAAGTGGTAAAAATCAAATTAAAGGCAATTTTAACGTGTGATTAATCTCCTTTTGGGTGTAGGGGGAGATTAAAGCACTATTTATATTAACTAAATATATAAAAGTTGGGGTTGGATTCTGGTTCATTTTTCAAGGACAAACGTCTTGGATTCTGTCTCATTTTCCAAGGCAAGGCTGAAATAACAGCATCATTCCCAACTTTCTTTAACAACCAGGGGTTTTTTTGAGTGTGAGAAAAGGGAAAACCTGCGTTTCTCCCAGATCCAACACAGCTCAGGAACTGCTGGAGTGTTTTTCTGTGACATGGGGGTGTTTTCTCTTCTTGAGCTCTAATTTACTTAGAGATTAAATCTCTGGTTTTAAAAATCTTCAAATATGCTGAATAAAACCAAGATCCTCGTGGTAAACTCCCAAAGACATCTGGCTGGCTAGGACAGAGAAAAAAAATCCTTGGAATTCAGGAATTCTGGCTGTGTCTCTGTCTCCCTTCAGCCTTTATATGCAATTCCTGCTGACTGGACTCCTTTAAATTTACTCTTACGGGTTTCTATCAAATCTTTTACAACTTTATTTGGAGTGTTCCCTACAACACGACCCCTCCTTATTTTTCCCTTCAAACTTCCTTCTTCCTCCTCCTTTTTTTTAAGGCTGAGAAAGACTCCAAAGAGGAAATTCTCAAGGCCTTCAAACTCTTTGACGATGACGAAACCGGCAAAATCTCCTTCAAAAACCTCAAACGTGTGGCCAAGGAACTGGGGGAAAACCTCACAGATGAGGAGCTGCAGGTTTGTACCTCAGGGGGGCGGGGGATCTTCATGCTGGAGCTGCAGGAAAATCCCCTCTTTCCTGGTAGGGATGGAAGAGTTCGTGTCCATCAGCAGGTTTTGAGGTTGAGCCTCCACAGCTCAAACGGCAGCAGTAGAATTGCAGGTTTACGAGAGTGATGGAAAGGGAATAACTCTGCTCCAAGCACTTTGCTTTTTCCCAGGAAATTTCCTGTCATATTTTCGATGCGGATTTCTGCATAAATATATTTTGAAAAACAAACCAGTGTCTAGTTGAGGAAATACT
The DNA here is from genome assembly GCA_013399855.1 of Oxyruncus cristatus. NCBI lineage: Eukaryota > Metazoa > Chordata > Aves > Passeriformes > Cotingidae > Oxyruncus > Oxyruncus cristatus. The sequence goes on from VXAY01004570.1 coordinate 74,817, forward strand.
TTGTCTCAGAGTAAGTCTGACATTGAGCAGACACTGTCCCCTCCGGTTTTAGTACAGCTTACCAAAACCTGGTTCTAATCCTGCTGAATCCAATCATTCCAATCCACATCTAATTCCTGCTCACCAATCTCTTCCAGGAGATGATCGATGAGGCAGATAGAGATGGGGATGGGGAAGTGGACGAGCAGGAATTCCTGCGGATCATGAAGAAGACCAGCCTGTACTGAAGCCCAATTGGATTTATTCCTTCGCACACATTGTGTGGGTGCCTCATTTTTTCCCCAGTCTTTTCTTTCGATTCAGCACAAAAAAACAGGCCAGTTTTGTTCCAAGTGGATGGTTTTGAAGGTGTTTGTGAGCAGTTCCCAACCCTGTTTACATGCTGGTTGCTGCTCCGTGCTTGGGAGATGTTTATGCTGCTTTCAGTGCACAAACCGCATTTTCGAGATTCAGGTCCTTTTCTGACCAAAAAAACAAATCTGTCAAACCATTCTAGTTTGGTTATAGAGAGAATTCAAAAGCAGCCAGGGTCAATCTCTGCTCCCCAGCAGTTGGGGGTTTGGGCCCAGTGAACTCTTCATATTTGCGGGGATCAGCTTTTTATAATGTGTTTTAGGGGGATTATCTCCTCCTCCTTTTTTAGCATGTTCTTTAAACTCAAAACAAAGTAAATAAATTGCTGCAATTTAACTTGTGTTCAGTTCACGTGTTCGAAGAACTCCCTGTGCCAAAGGAAAAGTGCCAGAGCTGAGAGCTCCCTGTGTTTGCAGGAACGTGCAGTGGCTGCAAATGTGATTGTATTTAAAATAAAGTGTCTGCTTTTAAGTTTTGCAAAGAGATTTGATCCCCACTCTGGAAAAATCGATGTGGAGAAGGTGATCCAGGTCCTGGGAGGGAAAACTGAGACAACTGGGCTTGTTCAGTCTTGGGAAAATGTTGTTTAGGGGACAACTTATCACCATGGTCTGGTATTTAAGGGTGGATACAAAGAAGATGGAAACTCCCTTTTCACAAGGGGTCTGTGGAAAAGATGGGGGTAATGGGTACAGGTTATTCCTGGGGAGATTCCCAGTGGACACAAGGGACAATTTTCACAATGAGAACAATCAGCCATGGGAATAATCTGCCCGGGGAAGTGCTGGATGGCCCAGCTTTGGAGAGTTTTAAGATACAGCTGGGCAGGTGGCTGGGCCAGCTGAGCCTTGAGGTCCTTCTGACCTGGAATTCTTTGATTCTGTTTATACCAAAGAAGAATTCCCCCTCTTCCCCCCGGACCTGGACACTGACACTGGTTTGGATTTTTTCCTGTATGTTTTTTCCCCCCTTCCCCTTAGGGGCACTGAGAGCACATCCTGATCCAGAGGGAAAGGAGAATGAGCAGCAGAGTTCAGCCCATGGAAAACCAGCAGGTTTTATTTGGGAGGAGAACCATGTTCCTTCCTTTTGCCACAATTCACCTGTTCTGGGAGCTGAGAGGGACTGAACTGGAGCACTGGGGAAACCTGGCATGGCCTTAAGCTGGAGGAGGGCAGGGTTAGATGGGATATCAGGAAGGAATTCTTGGCTGTGAGGGTGGGGAGGCCCTGGCACAGGTTGCCCAGAGAAGCTGTGGCTGCCCCATCCCTGGAAGCGTCCAAGGCCAGGTTGGAGCAACCTGGGCTAGTGGAAGGTGTCCCTGCCCATGGACGAGGTGGGCTTTGAGGTCCCTCCCAAGCCAAACTATTCCATAACTCTGTGGCAGCTCAGTGTGTGCCCACACTCCCATTCCTGCCAGTCTGCCGTGGCAGAACACCACAACTCCAGACTGTCCCTCCTCAGCAGCCACCAGTGGTCTGGGAAGGAACTCCAGCTGGGTGGCACTTTTCCTGGTGGCATGTGGGTGTAAGAGACGGGAAGGAGCTGGACTTTGTGGCCTTCAGGCAAGCCTGACCACTTCCTTGACCATGTTCCCGACGCCGTCATGGATCTCATGGATGGGGGCGTTGCACATGAAGGCGCTGGTGGTCACCAGCCTGTTCTTGGGGTCCACGTGGATCTCAGTGACGTGGCTGTTGACATGTTTGCAGCCCAGCTCCCGCATGGACTCAGCGGTCTTGGCATAAGGCCACCTGCAAGGGAGGAAGGAACAAACCCACCCTGAGAGGTTGGATGACGGCTGAGAGAGAAAAGAGATGATGGTCCCTGCTCAAAACCTGCTCAACAGGAGCCAAATCTTTTCCTGCCAGAGGAGTTTCTCCGGGCTTATAGAACCAGGAACACCTCCAGATTACAGCGAGTTAGAAATCTGAAGTAAAGCCAGAATAACCCGTGATGTTCCACTGCTTAACTCTGCCCAAGCCAGACTTGGTGTTTATGGAACCCCAGACTGGTTTGGGTTGGGAAAGAGCTTAAAGCCCATCCAGTTCCACCCCTGCCATGGGCAGGGACACCTTCCACCATCCCACGTTGCTCCAAGCCCTGTCCAACCTGGCCTTGGGCACTTCCAGGGATGGGGCAGCCACAGCTTCTCTGGGCAGCAATTAGGTTTAGGTTTGGGGTTTTGGGGAGGATTCAGTCACAGCTTTCCTGTAGGACTGAGGACACTTTAATTCCCTCTCTCTTAACACTCCAAGGCTTGTGCCACCATCCTGCTCCTACCTTGGATCTGCTCAGCTTGGAGTCAGCGCTCTGGTGCGTCTGCTACCCTGGGTCCATGAGGTGCCACGTGCATGGGGGAGGCAAATATAGGATTGTATTTCAAAGAAAGTTTCTCAATTTAAGTTTTAATTTAAAAAATTGTGTCTTATTTCCATCAGAGTTGTGGAAACACAAATATAAAAATGCCAGCAAATCTGGTGAGAGGTCATTCCTTCTGATCTGCTGAGAAATGGTAAAAGTTTTCCAGGTGCTTGAGGCAGGATTTGAGAGACGGCCTGGGAATACAGGATTGGCAGTGCCTAACTTTATAACTATAAAAGCCCAATCCAACTTTCATGTGGCAGATTATCCCACAGGCTTTCTTGGAGCGTGTGGAGCTTCTCCTGTGGAATGGGGATATCTCTTCTTGGTCACTCCCCAGGTTTGGAAGGGAGCTTAAAGCCCATCCAGTTCCACCCCCTGCCCTGGGTGAAAGACCTGCTCATGATCATTGTGTGGTGAGTTACCTCAATCTCCTCTTAGTGATTGTGTCTTTTGGAATATAATTCCTTTGACACAGTGCACTACACTATTTTATGCTATATCATACTCCACTTGTATTTTTTTAGCTTTTACCCTGTGTAGCAAACAATTCTGATCAAGATCTTCCCTCATTTGTCATAATTAATAATTTGTTTTATATAAATATCTCTGCCATAAACATCATTAAAATATTGATATTTATATCATTAAAACCTGCAGGATAAAGTGATTCACTCACACCTCTATAATTCCTGAAATTTGACATCATCTGAGGCTGGGCTTGGATCCACCACCCCCAGGTCTCTCTCTGAGGAGGGGGGGCTCTTTCTTGGAGCTCAACAAGAGCCTTCCCTAATAAACTTTGGGCCTCCCAGTCCCTCCTTGAGAGCCCCGGGGTCACTCACTTCTCACACTCGGTGTCGTGTCCCACTGTCACCTCACAGCCTGGGAAGAGTTTGGCTGCCAGCACCGGGGAGATGCAGCACAGCCCGATGGGCTTCTGGGCAGCGTGGAAGGCCCTGAGCACGTCCTCCACCTCCCTGCAGACACTGCAGTTCTTGCCTTGGGTGGCCCAAGTGCTCAGGTTTTTGGCCACTCCAAAGCCACCTGAGAGAAGAGAAGAAGGTTAGGCTGGGAGGTGATATCCAGCTGGGATTTTCCCAGGGATTTCAGGATGGAAAGCTAATCTGGTTTCGGGGCGGGGGGGAGTGGGGGTGGCAGCACTTGTCCAGTGTTGATAAAAGAATTAAAAACAGAGGTCCTGAACCTTTGTGAGCTGAGACACCCAAGCACCTCCCCTGCTTCCGCTCTGGTGCTCCAGTTGGTCTGTGCTTCACCCAACAGCTCTTTCCTGAATGCTGGTGGGACACACTGGCACATTTCCCCTCTTAATCCCTGCTCCAGGCCTCATCTGTCCCACTGGAATCCCACTTTCACTGGAGGCAGACTCAGACTGACCAACTTTCTGCTTTTGAGCCCCCCCCCCCTCTGTCCCAAGCCTCTCCTGGGAAGGAGGAAAGGATAGCGGGGAGCGAAAGGATAGTTTTCCATTCAGGGAATGATCCTCAGGATGGCACAGAGGATCATTCCGTTGGCAGGTACCCACCCTCTCCTCTTGGGATCAGCTTGGCATTGCCATGCTCTCTTTTGATCCAAGTCCAAGCCATGTCTGTCCCCCCAATCCCTGCTTCCAGTTCCTGTTCAGCCCATGACTCCTGCGTCATTCCAGCCTTACCTAAACTGCTCCCAAGGCTGTGGAACTGCAGGCCCCCCACAGGTCCTACCTGGAATGATCAGGGCATCCAGCCCTTTGACATCCAGCTGAGCCAGATCCTTGATGTTCCCTCTGGCTATCCTGGCACTTTCCACCAGCACATTGCGCTGCTCCGGCACCGGCTGCCCCTTCACGTGGTCCACCACGTGCATCTGGGAGATGTTGGGAGCAAAAACCTCTGCCTGGGGACAGGGCAAAGGGCTGTTATACTTAAGGAATGAAGGAGAAATGTGTGGAAGGTCACGGGGAGCGGGTGGAAAAGCTGAGAGACTTGATTAGGAAAGGACTTTGCTAGGGAATGCCTGGATCTTGATACTGGCATCAGGCAGGGCAGGGAAAGGGAGGTCTTTTGTAGCTTCTGCCCAGGGACAAAGCAGGGAGCCCACACTGCTTGTTTTGGGGGCTGAGGAGCCCTTGGTGAAGCTGTTTCTTGGAGGTTTCCATCCCTATCCCAATGAATCCCCCTCACTGGGGCAGCCCCAGCACTGTCCCAGCTGCCCCACAGAGCCAGTGGATCCCCACGGGAGCTGCTGTCCCACCACGTGCCTCCCTCAGAGACGGCACTTGGAGTTTCCTCTGCCCAGCTACTGTTTTCCCAAAGCCAGAGTGTTTTTGTGGAAAATGCTTGCCCTTCTTCCAGTACTTCCAAGCTCACACGCAAAAACTGAGAGGGGAGGGTAGCAAAAAGGTGGGGGAAAGATTTTGGGGCTGAACAACCTGTGCAATTCCAGGCTGCACAGTTTAAGAAGGACGTTAAGGAGCTCGAAGAGGCCAAAGCCGGTGCCAGGGCTGGAAGGAACGTTGTGGGAGGAGCAGCTGAAGACTTTGGGCTTGTCTAGTTTGGGGAAAAGGAGGCTGAGGGGCGACCTCATGGCTCTCTGCAGCTCCCCGAGGAGGGGACGTAGAGAGGGAGGTGCTGAGCTCTCCTCCTTCCAACTGAAACATTCGTGTTTCCTGATTAAAGCAGGGATTGAATAACGCCTGAGTTTCCTCCACTAGAGGCCCCCGCTGATCCAGGGATGGGGCAGGACGTGCTCCGAGCCCGCCGGTTCGGGAATGGCAGGAGGGAAGCGACTCGAGGAGAGGAAAAGAGGCAAAATTACACCCTGTGGAGAAAACGTTTGGACAAGCGGCAGCTCTGAGCCGAACAGAGCAGGCACAGGCGGAACGGTGTGGAATTGGGTTCGTGTCCTCGGTAGTACATCACCACCGTGCCTCTGTGTCCCACAGAGCCATTCCCGTTCCCGGGGGAACGGCTCTGCCCCATACCCGTGGGCGGCTCAGAGCTGAGCGCGATGTTTTCCATGGGGCCCCTCCCTGCCCCTCCAGTCTCACCGCGTGGCTCTCCTGACTAATCGTGTATTCGAGCTGCTTTTTTTTTTAGCTCTCCCCAAGTTCAACTCACGAGAACTTGTCTATTCTGTCATCAGAGAGGTGGAGTCCCCATCCCTGGAAGTGCTCAGGACCGGGCTGGATAGAGCTCTGAGCAACCTGGGATAGTGGAAGGTGTCCCTGCCCATGGCAGGGCATGCAACTGGATGATCTTTACGGTCCCTCCTAAACCAAACCATCCTGTGATTCTTTGCTTCGATTTTCACTTCTAACCTTTGAGGTTTTAAAAAGCCGGATTTCAAAGAGCCCAAACCAATAACAGTCTTTTACACTGAAACAGCGGAGCAGAAAAGAGGGAGTACAAGCCAAAAAAAGAATAGAGAAGGCATTCGGGAAAGTCTGCTCAGGAAAGAGTTTGGACACACTGAGCACGGAGATCCAAGCCAAGCCTGTGGTACAGCAGAGCTGTGCAGGGAGTAGGGAGTTCTCCAGGATCACTGGAGCAGCTCCCGTGCTTGCTGTTCCCTCTGACTCCACTCACTCACGATTTGCAAGCGATGGGAAGGTTGTGCTTTATCTCGGAGAAAAGGAGGAGAAGATTAAGGAGCCGAGAGGGGCAAAAAGAGCTGGAGCTGGGGCAAGAGCCTCTTACCTGTGCCCCCTCTCTGCTGAGATGCACCAGCACAGCCGAAGCCTCGTGGATCTCGCTCCCATCGTAGACTCCACAGCCAGCCAGCACCACAGCCACCCTCTTCCCCATGGAGTGCTGGAGCAGGAGGATTCTCTGGAGAGCCCCGGGTTGATGCTGTGAGCTCTGTTTCCCAGGAGGATTCCCTGGAGACCTCCGGGTCGCTGCTGTGAGCTCTGTTCACCACCCAGGGTCTTTTATAGCACAGTCCCTCCCCCAGGAGCAGGTGGGGCCAGGAGGGCTGGGCTGAATTTCTCGCTGGCAAGAGGGTTTTATTTCCAGTTCCACAGGCAGGGCATGTAAATATTATTTGTTTCCTCAACTGGCTGCTCCCTCACAGATCTTCCCAGCACGTTGCCTCCAAAGCAGCCCCAGCTGACATGATGTGCTCAACAGAGCAGCTGTGTTTTTCCTTTTCAGCTGTTAATTTTCCATTCTAGTTCAGACTAAAGCACCAAAACCTTTGCACAAGAGATGGTGTCAAAGGGAGCCTGCCCAGAGCAAGTGTTGAAGCCAGTGAATTCCTCTCTGGGCCCCATGTTTTAAACCCTAACACTGCATAGGCTGCCTCAGGCTTAACACCAAGATCTCTTTTTCTGATGCTGAATGTTCTTTTCCTCAGATCCCACCTCTCAAGGGCAGCTGTAGTTGTTCCTGGCCTGAGGTTAGAAATTCATAGTCAAAAAGTCATAGAATATCCTGAGCTGGAAGTGACCCACAAGGATTTTCAAGTCCAGCTCATGGCCCTGCACAGGACACCCCAAAATCCCACCTGAGAGTGTTGTTGAGAGGGATAACTGGATTCTTCCTCAACAGCATCATCTCTCCATTTGGCAGGGAAGTGGTGCCAGGAACTGGCAGAGCCCTGAGCTCTGGAGGGCCACTGGCAGCAGATTAAACATTGTCTGAAGCTCGTCCTTCCCTGCCCTTGCTGTGCTCACACCTGACCTCTGTCTCAGCTTGGCCTGGTGAAATAACTGCCCTGTCAAGGCTGACTTGCCATCCTTCCTGAGAGAACAAAATACCTCTGCAACAGGAGTGAAGAATGTTTTCCAGGGTTATCTATAAGACATGTTCCTTGGGGCTCTGTCAGATTTGGGAGAGACATGAAGTACATCCTGTGGGTGATGATCTAGTGCTTTTGCAAGTTAGTTACTCGGAGCAGGCTCAGGACTTCATTTACTGCATGGATCTCCCAAAATGAGGGATTTCAGGCACCTGTACAAGCAGGAACAAAAAAAAAAAACGTGAGAGAGGACTTGCAGTCCCACAGGCTTTGCCTCTCAGTTACTTTTATTGCCCAGAACATGAAATAAACTGTGAGATATGCATTAAAAATACCCAAAGCCTTTTCTCTGCTGTTTGTTTTGCTATACAAGCAATTCTAATGATGGTTTAGAGGTGTATTATCTCCTCTTGCATGAAAAACCAGCAGAATTATGCTGCAATTCCAACAGATAATTTCTTCTTCCTCCAGCTGGTCCAGGAGCAGTCCTGTTAGTGATGGAACAGAGATAGCCAGAGGTTGGGGATTTAAACAAACTCCTTGCTGCAAACCACATTGTTTAGCTCTGCCTGTTGCAAACTGACTGGGCTGGTTCCCCTTACTGGTTTAATTGGTTTAATGTAAGTGGACAAACCAGGCTTGTTTCTGTCTCAACAGACATGTCAGCCATAAAGATCTCCCAGCAATAGAGATTTGTGGTAAATAACACTTCTCAGCAGAGTTATTCCATCCTGGGAGGCAGCATCTGCCCACATTTATTGTGGTGGAGACACTGGGCTTTGATATTAACGCCTGGCTTTAATCTGGGCTTTGATGTTAACACCTGACTTTAATCTGCATTGATTTTCTTGGGAAGAGGGCTGGGAAGGAGGATTTGGCCTCAAAGCTCTTCCTGAAGGGTGAACATAGTTAAAGGGAACTGTCCTCCTGAAGGAACCAGGGAAGTTTGGGAGCCATGATGGGGTCCAGCTGCTCACTAGAATCCATCCTGCTCCAGCTGGCTCAGGGAGTGGGAGGAGTGGGATTTTTGGCATTAACTGTGGACCCTGAAGGTTGCTCCAGATGCTGCTGCAGGTCTGTCACCTCTCAGATGATCCCACAGGCCTGAATTTGAGCCCCAGCAGCTCCCAGTGCCATTTCCAACAGCTTTTCTCTTCTTCGGCCCTGGCTGTGGAGCAGGATCTACTGAGAGGACCATCAGAGCTTCCTCCTGGAGGGAGGACCAGGAATATCCCTGACCAGCCCAGGAATATTAATGTGGAGCTTTTCACATTGTTCTGCATCTTTAAGCTTGTCAGGGGAGTGGAATTTGTTTAACTGGGGGCTGACGGGAACAGGAGCTCTTCCCATTCCTTCACGGTAGCAATCCCTACACGGGTCCCTCACCCACAAACGAAACGATGGAGGAATGTCCATGGCCAGGCAGGTGCTGCCCCTGTTTCCATCAGAGCTTCGTAAGCTCTCACAGAACAGTTCTCTGACCAGTTCCCACCTGGCTTGTGACCCCATGTGATCCCAAGGCTGGTGTCCAGTGCTTCCTGCAGCCCCTCCTCCGTCCATAAACACCTTTATGCCCTGACCACACATTCTCTGTGGGAAGCAGCAGGAAGCTGTCAGCAGGTCCCTCATGTCACCTCTGGGTACAGCAGTGATCCTGGCAATGCCTGACACTCACTCGAGGCCAAGAGGGCTCGTCTCGACCCGATGGGATGGATGTGGAGCCAGAGATGGACAGAAGTCACCTTTAAGGGGTGGCACCGAGTCTGCCCAGCACAGGGTGGCAGTGCCAGGCATTCAGAGCTGTGATAGGGACAAACAGCAGCATGGCCAGTATTCAGGAGAAACAACTGGTCCCCAAGGAGCTCCTGGGCTTGCAAACTGCTTGTTTGCTCCAGCAAGGTGGGTTCTTGCAAAAACCTTCATTTTAACCAGTGCAATTTCCTCACTGGCAGCAGCAAAAAGGCAGCGACGGCAATAAACCCTCAGCCTTATTTTTCAAGTGTCTTTCTTAACAAGGGTTAATCAACAGTAAAATGAAGGGGCCCCTGGGGGGAGCTCCTGGCAGCCCACGCTGACTCACGGCCCCAAATTTATCGCAGCCCGAAAGTCATTTGCATTTCCTCCCGCACGCACGGAGAGGGCGACGCGAACAGAAGAGGTTTGTAGGGAAAAGGGGTGGAGAGCGGGGAGGACCGAGGGCCAGCCGCGATGCTTTGGTTATAAAGAGCATGGGAGGAAAGCAGGCGGCAGTGCAGCCCTCGGCCGGGGCTCTGCGCACACCGCGATGGGCGACAGCGCTGAGTCACTGCATTCCTGCCTCGGGCTCCTGGGCATTGCCGCAGGTAGGGATCCGTCCTGGCACGGAACGCGGGCTCGGGACCGACTTCCCTGGACACCCCCCTTTAGCAGGGGGACTAAAGAGGCTGTTTATTCGCCAGCTGCGCTGCCTGGGTGAAGCTTTTCGCTCCCCGCGCCTGTTTCAAGCGGCCAACAAAATATTTGTCTTGGCTACGAAGTGCTGGCGTGGAGTTTTGTGCCCGTTCCATCCTGGGTGGGAAGCAAATCCAAATTTTTTTTTTTTTTTTTTTGGTAGTCGTTGGAATAAATCATCTGGATTTGGATGCACTCCTCTCCCTCTCCTTTCTCCAGACGTTCTCCTGTTTGCTGTGTTCACTACCTCTCATTTCCTCCTTCTTTGTTTTCTGCCTCTTTGCATTTTGGGGCTGGTTTTCTGGTGGCACAGCGTCTCTGGGATTATCCGAAGGATGTGTGTGTCTGTCTGTCTTTTGTGTAACCGGAATCACGGATCTTTCCCTTCATATGGCAGCGGGGGAGCCCTTTCAAACGCATGCATGGAATCCCAGAAGGGTTTGGGTTGGAAGGGACCTTAAAACCCATCCAGTCTCACCCCCTGCCATGGGCAGGGACACCTTCCACTGTCCAAGGTTGCTCCAGCCTGGCCTTGCTGGAATGGGAACATTCACAACCTCTCTGGGCAAAGTGAAATGATTATTTTCAAGTTTTTTTAAAACCAGGCACCCAGAAAGGAGTGAGACCTTTGGGCACAAACCAAGTTAGAACACTTAGATTTTACTATTTGCAGATTTTGTACTGTTATTTTTCCTCTATTTCCTGCTCTGTTCACCCTGGTTCTCTCCTGGGTTTTTTGGCCAGGTTTACAAGCTGTTTCTCCTTTCCCACCTCCCCTTTCCCACAGGATCACTCCTGCTGGCTGTGCATTTCTACAGCTCAGCCAGAGCAGCCCTTCTGATCCCCAGCACAGCTCTTGGACTCCTTCTGCTCATTTTATCAGCTCTTTTGGCCTATACAGGTAAGATCTGGGGGGTTCAAGGCCTCCCCCTCCCACAGCTTGGCATGTTCTGAGGCTGATACAAACCACAACACCCTCAGGGACCACTGAGCCCTTCTCCTGGAATTTGCCCAGAGAAGCTGTGGCTGCCCCTGGATCCCTGGAAGTGTCCAAGGCCAGGTTGGACGGGGCTTGGAGCAACCTGGGCTAGTGGAAGGTGTCCCTGCCTATGGCAGGGGGTGGCACTGGATGGGCTTTGATGTCCCTCCCAACCTAAACCAGTCTGTGATTCTGTGTCAGCACAGCAAATTTTTCCTATTCAGGCAAGAGAAGAAATCAATGTTTGGCACTCTCCGAGAGTTTTAACACACTTAATCCATGATTCCTCAAAAAGCGTTCCCAGGCTTTCTGAGAGTGCTTTCAGCATCTATGGTTTGGAATGTCCATGTGTACATGCCAGATCGACTTAACTGAGAGAAAAAATCACTGCCTGTAGCAAAGTCCACACTTTTTAGAATGAATGTTGAATTATTTCTCATTTTTAAGTCAGAGTAATGAGGACATTAAAATCAGACAATCATGGAATCATAGAATTGTTGGGAAAGACCATTAAGATCGTCAAGTCCAACCATCAAGCAGCACCACCACCATGTCCACCACTAAACCATGTCCTCAAGTGCCACATCCACATGTTTTTTGAACACCTCCAGGGCTGGGGACTCCACTAGTTCCCTGGGCAGCTCTGCCAGGGCTGGACAACGCTTTCTGTGAAGAAATTTTCCCAATATCCAACCTAAACCTCCCCTTGAGGCCGTTTCCTCTCATCCTGTTGCTTGATCCTTGGGAGAAGAGCCCAACACCCACCTCACTACAACATCCTGTCAGGGAGTTGTAGAGGGTGAGAAGGCCGCCCTGAGCCTCCTTTTCTCCAGGAGGAATCTTGCTCCACACAGGATCTGTGCAGCTCCAGGCTGGCACAGCAATCCTGTCCCAACTCTCTCTTCCCACATCCCGCTGTCTGGAAATCACAGCCCTGTCTCTATTTTTCCCTCAGGGATCCGGAGGAGCCCCAGGAATGCCTCCCTGTTGCTGTCCCTCTGCCTGACCATCTCAGCCTTCTGGTGTGGCTATGGCGTGACCTTCATCCTGGCCGGGCAGGGAGCGCTGGGCGACGCCGGGGACCTCCGCAATGCCGTGGTGCCTGGCCTGGCCACCTTCACTGTGGCACTGCTCCTTGTTGCAGTGGTGGGATTGCTGTACAGAGAGCCCGTCCTGGCCCTGATCTCTGGTGCCACCTCCCTGGCCAGTGCCCACGACGTGGCCGCGCGTCACAGCCACACCTTGGGCTCCTCCGCCGTCGCTTGCAATTACCTCATTGTCTGCTTGCTGGGAGGGTACTTTGCCCTGGGAAGGATCCTCTATTTCCTGACCAAAGGGAAAATGGCCCTCCCTGGCACGGATTTGGCCAAGAAAAAGAGCCATGAGCAGACCCAAACCTCCAGGGGCAGCACTAATCCCTTTGCAGCCATGGGGCTGATCCTGAACATGCTGTGGGCTGGGGTTTTTGGCTGCAGGCTCCTGGGCATCACCAACAAACTCTTTATGGGCCAGGTGCCCTGGCTGTGGGCAGCTGGCATCTACCAGATTGGCATCTGCATCTTATCCTACCGTGCAATGGATGTTCTGATGGCCACGTTCTTTGGATTCACTTCCATCCTCAAGTTTGCTGGAGGCTACTGCCTTCTGTACCCAGTGTGGCAGCCAGAGGAGCCATCATTCCCTACTCCGTTCCTGGTGGTTTTCTCCATTCTTTTTGCCGTCTTGGCTCTTTTCCTCTCTCTCAGGAGCCCTCTGGATGGCCTGTATTTGCTGGTTTATGTGGCCTCCTGCCTCGCCTTGGCTTGCCATCCCAGGGGGTTTTTTGCAGGTGGCCCCCAAGGCGTGGCTGTGGCCGTTTTTGTGGCCTCAGCCCTGATGTCTCTAATTCACCTGTACAATGTGAAAGCAGGGGCCAAGATCCCCACAGGGAAGGGGGCTGTGAAGGCCCTCCTTGCCCACAGCAGTTTCCTTAAGCTCCGTGAGGGGCCAGACCTTCATGCTCCGTACCTGGGCTACTCCAAGTACGCAGATGCAGAAGCTCTTGCCTTTGCATGCAGTGTCCTGGCTGCTTCTGCTCTGGCAGCCCCAGGAGACCCCCAGGCTCCCCTTGCCACCATTGTCATTCCATGGGTAGTGGTAGCTGGTGGGATCCTCAAGCTTCTGGGCGGCTCAGTGGCCTTTGCCCGGGGTAAAACCCTGGAGAGCAGTGCCTTCATCCTCTACGCTGTCATGTGGGTCATCTGGGGCCTGGCAAGATACGGTGGCCTCTGTGGCACTACCAGAAGCTTCCACTCAGCAGTGGGCATTGCTGCTTTCATGCTCTTCAATGGCTTCATTGCCTTCTGCACACTCTTCCTAAACATCACCTGGTTGTTTTACTCCCTCACGTTCATGCTCGTCGCTCTCAGCTTCCTCCTGGATGCCCTCCATGCCCTCCCCACTGGATATGACACGGCTGCCACCCTCAGCTTTGGGCTGGTCAGCTTTTACTGCTTCCTGTCTGCCCTTTCCAGCGGCGTGTTGGAGTGTCCCTGCTTGCCCATGGGAGGGCCCGTCGTGCAGCTCGGGGGTGTGGGGGGAGGGACAAGCAAGTGCCTTCACCTGCCCGCCAGGAAAGCGTCCTCAGTCAAGAGGATTGCAGGTAAGGGGAGAGCAAAGGGCACAGAGTGGGGGTGGAGGGAAATTCTGGGTGAGTTCGTAGCAGAACAACTGCTTAAAGGACGTTTTTCCAATCGTGGAGTCACAGAATGGTTCGGGTTGGAAGGGACCTTAAAGCTCGTCCCATTCCACCCCCTGCCATGGGCAGGGACACCTTCCACTACTAGACCGGGTTGCTCCAAGCCCTGTCCAACCTGGCCTTGATGTGGAAACCAGGATGATCTGGTGGCATTTTGGTGAAGTGGGCCAAGTTATGGGAGTAGTTATCTGAGTTTAGCAGAAAATTCTCTCCCATATCATTTTCCTGTCTGTTCATCCACTCTGAATTCCAGGAATTCTCCAAATTGGAGCTGCCACTGAAAGCTCTGTCCAGACAAATGGCACCAATGCCTGGTGCTTGCTCTCTCCACTTCTGACCCTGAGGAACGTGGCCCAGAACTCCCCTAAGTGCCAGATCTCCCCTTGGATGAACACTAGAAAAATGCACTGCCAGAGGAAACGCTTTGTTAGTTGGGAAAAGGAGAGGAGAGCACGGAATTGGCTGGTTTGGCTGTTTTGGACAACTCTTCTGTGGGAATTGCAGCCCCTCACTCAGGGGGTTCTGCCCTGTTCTCGTGCCCACAGATATCCTGAGGAGTGGAGGGACTTGTGGCATCCCCACAGACACCGTGTATGTGCTCGTGGCTGCCTGCAACCGCCCTGATGCCGTGGAGAAAGCTCACAGGTCAGTCCTTGTGTTCCAGAAGCTTCTAGAACTCGGAGCTGCTACAGAGTGCTGGCTGCAGCTGGTCAAGGTCGAGGCAGCTCAGCCTCGGTGGGAACAGCAAGGTGGGGGAGAAGATCCAGGTGAGGGAAGGAGAGAATAGAGCTGTAATTGTCTTCTAGGAGCTGCTCCTGGCAGGTGGTGGAGCTTTGTAACTTGGGGACCACCAGAAACCCGAAGAGTGGGAGGGGGTTATTCTGTAGATTTGGAGGTACGAGTTGTCACATCCAAAACCTCTCGTGTGACAACAGGCTCTTGCTTGGACTTTTGTGAGCAAGTGAGACCCCCCCACATTGGTGGGGTTTCCTTAGAAATTGGGATTTCCACCCATCACTGCACAAAACCTTGATTTGGAGAGAACACTCCTGGTTGGAAATAGTCCTGTTGAACAGTCCTGCTTGTACCACAGACTGGTGCCCTGGGGCAGAGCCTTCACACCTTGTCTTGGCTCTAGATCTCACCAACACAGTTTCCTTTTCATCTTGAAATTAAATTCCCATCTGCATTCCAGACTCCTCTTTTCTCACCCCTTTTCCAGGTCGAAGCGCCAGGCTCAGGATCGCCCCATGTCCCTCTGGATTTCCAGCCTCAAGCAACTGGAACCTGCTAAGCATTTGTTTGCTCCCCTCCTCTGGGACTTCATGGAGGCTGCCTGGCCATCTCCCATCAGCTTGGTGGTTCCCAGAGGTGAGGAAGTGCTCTTGATTCCAAGTTCTCTGGAGAGCTCTGGCTTGGAAACTCCATCCTGTGGAGTTATTCTGGAGATGTTCCGTGGAGATATTCCCAGTAAGATCGTTGTGTTTGGAGTGATGTACATCCATAAGTGCCACTTGACTCTTCTGCAGGTGAGTGGGTGGACTTCCTGGGAATGAAGGACTCTGCTAAATACGTTGGGACCCCTCAGAGTGTCGCCATCCGCATCCCCGACTGCTCTGTCACCACACACCTCATCGACCTGGTGAGTGCCACAGCAGGCTCAGCCCAGCTGGAAGTGATTTTATGGCAGCAAAGAGGGTAAAAGGAGCAACCACCAGGTCAGAAAGCCAGAAAAAAGGCCACGAACAGACATTCTGTCTGATTTCCTGCACTGTCCTTGCAAGCGCAGGCTCAGCTGAGGCCACAGGAACTTCAGAAGGTCCAGAAAGCGGCCAGAGGAACTGGGGTGCCCTTGGACAGACATTGTAGGCCTGTGGAAAACAAAAAGTTGTTTCATGATCCTCCTCAGCAAACCCCAATTTAACCCAGTGTCAGACACTCCAACACAGTTTGGTGGGACTGTAGTTGTCTCCAAAGCAAGAGCCTGTACCTGGGTGAGCCACACCAAGCTCTCTTTGGAGCCACAGACACGCAGGAGTGAAGTTCTGAGCTCAAGTCGCCTGTTTGATCCAGCAAAATCTGCTCGGAGCTTTCATTCCCATCCTTCTGTCCCCAGGTTGGGCCCATTGTGGTCACCTCCGCCAACCCAACGGGAGAGGCCGACACCACCCACCACAACCAAGTGTATGCCAAGCTGGGAGACAAGGTAACGGGGCTCTCTGCTCCCAAGGGATGTGGGGATGGAAGGACACAACCACTTTGCTCCCAGTAGGCAAACCAAGAGATGGTATCAAGAATCTTGGAAAGCATCTCTTTAAAAAAAAAAAAATCTCATGGACGTTCCTCGCATTGGTGTCACAGTGAAAGAACATTTTAAGCTCCAGGACTCGGCTGGAAACCAGAATTGTTCTGATTTGCACTGTGTAGTTATGGCTTGGCAATGTGATTCTGTTCATCTTCCAACACAGGATGAGATGGGCAGTAAAAACCCCCTTCTTACCAGCAATCAAACCCTGATGCCTGGATGTGCCAGCGCTTGAGCTGGCACTGGGCTGTGAGAGCACAGGGGATTCCCATTCAAAGCTGAAGCTGCTCTAAAACTGGTGCCAAGCTCCAAAATATTCTTGGCTTTTAGGACTTTCACACATTCTGGAAGCACATGGTCAAGGGACATTCATTGTCTTTAATTGGTTTAGGTTGGATCTCGGGAAAAGGTTCTTCCCCCAGAGGGTGGTTGGCACTGACCAGGCTCCCCAGGGCAGTGGGCACAGCCCCAAGGCTACCAGAGCTCCAGGAGGGTTTGGACAACACTCTGAGGGACAGGGTGGGATTGTTGGGGTGTCTGTGCAGGGCCTGGAGTTGGACTGGATGATCCTTGGCTGTCCCTTCCAACTCAGGATATTCCATAATTCTATGATTTCACCACTAAATCCTGAGGGTTCTACACTTTGTGGCATTTCAGTGAGGGCAGTTTTAGACAACAGCTGGTACGAATCTTCCACTGGTAACTCCTCAGAAATCTGGGTTTACACCCATTTTCATGGTGGATGGAACTTCTTCAAAGCTCCTCAGCTGGTGCAAACCTGTATTTGCTGTACTGCTGCCCTGCACCCGACAGAGCCCTCTCTGGCTTTGCTCTGGAGTTCCTTTGCCCCACATTCTCCTGGTGTCACTGCAGCAGGGGAGGAAGGAGCAGTATTGCCTTGGATAATAATTACTTGCTGTTGAGAGGGGGAGCCTTTTTTTCCCAAGTGCCTGAAGGGATTTTGGTGTGGAAATCTTGCTCTTCAGGTGGATGCAGTCCTTTGTGATGGGCCCTCTCCAGAGAACATTGCCTCCACCGTGGTGGACTGCACCAAGATCAACAGTGGGAACATCGGGTTCTTCAGAGTTGGCCTTGTCCCCAAGTCTCAGGTAAAATTCACCTGGATTTTACTCCTATTCCCTTTCTCCATCAAGTGGGTTTCAGACTGGAGGTTTCCCAGTTTTATAAGGAGATGGAGAAATCTATGACAGCATGAGGAGTTGACAGGGTGGTATGAAGGAGAACAGTGGAGCTTCACGTTGCTCTGTCCTGATCCTGCTCCAGACCGCCCTCACACCTCTGCGTGTTCCTCTGGGAGCAAGGTGAGACTGATTCATTCATGGAAAGAACTCCAAGATCCTGGGGCCCTCCACGGGACAGGCACTCCATGTACACCCTTCCCAGAGACTGCTGAGCAGACAGAAATCAGTGTAATCCCAAAACTGAGCCCAGACACATAGCTTGAAAGAGAAGGTCTAGCTGAAGATGTCCATGCCTGTGGCAGGGGGTTGGCCTGGATAACCTTTAAAGGTCCCTTCCAACCACGATTTTATGATTCTGTGATTATTTTAGCTGCTGACCCGCTCACAGCTGTGTTTGCTCCTTTCCAGGTGCTGCAGATACTGGAGCAGGTGCAGAAGAAGCACCAGGTGGCCCCCAACAGTGGCACTGGCCCTGTGAAAGGCCATGTGGAAGCCCTGGGTCGTGGCCACGCTGTGCCCAACGGGATGGGCACGGCTTCCTGGGTGGAGACAGGGCCAGCACAGGCCACTGATGACGACTCTGAGCATCACACTCACCTCTGACTCCAGGCAGCTCCAGCGATTCCATGCTCAGTGGGAAACCATTTGCTGGAAAATGACCTATCACTGGGGACTGGGAGAGGTTTTCCAGCTGTGGGGGTGATTCATTCCTCTTTCTCTGGACACTGCTAAAATATCCCAGTGCGGACTGGCAAACCACAGCCACCCAGGAGGAAAATTTTCACTTGAGGGACACTGCCAGCTTTCACTGGAGGGCAGACATAACCAAAGCAAGGATTATTTTGGTGCCAGGCTGGCCCCAGAGTGCCAGAGCTTTATTCCTTTCACTGGGAGGTGATTTCGTTTGGTTTGGGGTACGCAGGGAAGTGAAGTGTTTCAGAATTACAGGGTGGGGGGAAAACACCGCATGAAACTTGAATCACACAGTCAGTGAGGTGGAAAAAGACCTTTCAAATCAGCAGGTTCAACCCTTCCCCCAGTGCTGCCAAGGCCACCACTAAGCCATGTCCCCCAGTGCCACACAGAGGGGGAGAGGGAGGAGGGAAGATGTGCTCGGGTGCTGTGCTGTGGGCACAATGGACTCGCTGAAATAGGGGAGGCAAAGGGTGGTGAGATGGGGGGGTCTTCTGCCATGTCTTCTTTAGAATGGAGGTCACCTCTTTTGACCTCCATTTGGGAGTCTTTCCTCTGCTGGGAGAACCCAACACTCCAATGCCATTCCCTGTTGTGTTTCACAATCAGAGTCAGGGTGGAATGACCTTTTTGGTGACTCCAACAACAGATCCTTAGAGGTGCTGGAGAATTAAGGAAGACCCTCCCTGTTTTCTGCCAAGTATGGATTTCAGGAGGGCAGTCTCCATGTGTTTGAGGAGGCCAGGAGCTGGTCTCTTGCCTTACAGCCGGACTGGTCACATCTCTTGGCACGTCTCTTCCAGAGGGCAGATTTCACAGGATCGGAGGGAGGAGTTCCAGCTACTCCAGGCAATCATTTGTCTTCACCAGGGCCCCAATTTCTGTGCAAACTCAGGAAATACGGGGAATAAACCAGAGGAGTTGGAAATCTGCCCTCGCCCATGATCTCGGTGGCATCATGGAGATGGGATGGGATGGCTCCTGTGACTGGAGTGCTGGAATGGGAGAAGACTCTTTAGGAAGGACAGGCAGGGTAGACAAATTCAGTGCTGAGTGGGAGCTGCTGACCAGGAGGAGGTGGAAAGAGTTTCAAACCTTCATGAGGGGTTTTCCTTGGCAAACTGTTGCTTGTTTCACCTCCAAAAACTGCTGATCTTATTCTTACCTGATTCAGGTGCAAGGTGCTGATCAAACTCCAGCTGAAACCAATCCATTGAGTCATTGGTTTCACCTGGAGTTGTGCTGGAATTCAAGGACAAATGCTGTGCAGTCAGAGGAGCTCAACCTCTACAAACTACAGCCAAACCAGATCTTCGCAGCTTGTTCTCACAGAGCTGGCTCTCTTCCTGCAGAGAAAATTCCAGGTTAATTGAGTTTTTCAAATAATATTGCTGGTCTACTTCCTGTATCTCTTTGGAGTTTATTAAAACCGGTTTTTAGAAAGCAATAAAAGATTTTCAATAAACCACCAAACCACCCTGGGCTGTGCAGTCATCTGTGGCAAGAACTTGGCAAGAACCTAGTGGGTCAGCGGGTTCTGGGTGTCAGTGTGTGGGGGTTCCTGGCCATGAAGGGTCCAGAAAGGATCTTAGGAGAGAATCAAATTGTGATGCTTCCCAGGGTGGGGAAGAGGAGGGAGAGAGAAGGTAACTCCTCCCACCCAAACCCTGGTCCCAGCACACCAGGGCTGAATTTCAACCCTTAACTCAGTAAAACAAAACCCATAAACACCAAAATCTGAGGGAATATAGTAAGAAGTGTGAATTTGGAGAGGGGCTGAAGCATTTTGGTGTGAGGAAATGGCCCCGGCTTGAATGTGCCAAATAATGTTGTGGTTTAGTGTGCCACAAATTCAAAGTGGCTTAAAAACAATGGATTCTTCATGTGACACCTCACCTGGGGCTGGTTTTCCTCTTTCTCTCTGTGGTGTTTGGTTTTTACTCACAGAAAATGTGGATTGCAGGATCAGGACGCTGGGGGAACCCTTTCTCCCTTTGCTGAAGAGAGGCAAGGAGACATTTCATGTAAGGCTGTCCTGTGTACCAGCAAACTGGAAAGAAATAGTTTAGGGAGGAGATTTAAATGGCAGCTTTCAGTTAAATCAAGGCAAGAAAATATTTCTACCATTTCCACAGTTTTCCCCGCACTTTAAGGGGAAGCAAAATGATTTTAAAGGGAAGTGGAGGGAGAAAAAAAGTTGCTGTTTGAAGTGGCAAATCCAAAACACTTAAGTCAGAATGCGCTGAGATAAACATTTGAATACTTTGGTACCAAAAAGATCCATGTTTGACGTATTGACAAGAGTGTTTTCATCACTCTAGAAATGGAGGTAATGGTCAAAAAAAGGGTGTCCAGGCCCCCCCTCAAGGGAGGTTCTTCACTGAGCCCTTCTGGTGCTGCTCCTCTCAACGTGAAGGAATCGCTCCATCCATGTTATCCGTGTTCCAAACGAGAGGGACAGGAGGGAATATGGGCTCCTCAGACCTCCATCACAGGAGGAGTGTGAAGTGACGGAGGAAAAGCAGAGAATTTGGCGAAACCAATTCAATTCCGGTTGCATTGTCGATGTCTTGGAGGCCCTTTAGGCCTGAAAGGTCACCCTGGGAGACAAAATAACCTCATGAATGGGCCTCTTTGTGCAACAGCCAACACTTCAATCCCACTGGGGTTGGAAACAACCCAGGAAGAAGGGCTGGCCCACCTTGATTTTGCCCTTTGTGGAGGAGTCTAGACATCCATGTCAATGGAAAAGAGAAGAAAAAAAAAGAGAATGGAAAATAAGTGTGTTTTTTAGTCTCAGGAAAAACCAGCTCACCCTCCTGAGAATAGACCGGGCCAAAGGAACAGGAACTGACTCAGGGCCATCGCCAAGGGTGGGCCTGATACCGGGGTGGGCACAGCGGGTCAGAGAGGAAGGGTGGCATCACAGCTTGGGTGAAACCAGCCCAGCAGAACCGTGGAGACGTGGGCAAGGTCAGGAATGTCCCTTGGCGTACAGGAACACCAGGAACTGGGGGCTCTGTGAGGACTTAAACAGTGGGACTCGATGATCTTGGAGGTCTCCTCCAGCCTTAGTTCTATGATTCTATGGCCTCTTGTCTTTGGGTCTTGCTCCTGAAATGGAGGAGGCAAAGTCTAGCTTGGGATGAGATATGGAGGAAAAGGCAGGAGCAAAGTGGTGGTTGACTGGGTGATCTTCAGTCAAAGCAAAACCCTTCGATCTTGGCCCAGTTGAGGGCCATGACCCGCAGGGGGTTTATGTCCCACTCACCTTGCTTCATTCTTCCTGCTCCTCCTCCCCATGCCAGGAAGGGCCTGGCCTTATTGCTACAAAACCCCCAGATAATCAGTTCTGTAGCTTTTGGGGGGAAATACCACAAACAATGAAGAAACAGCATATTCCAAAATCCTGGGCCGCGTCTTCAGCTGCTCTACAAAACACAGCTGGGATTTCCATACCGAAGTGTGGTGCTCAGCTGGGCAACCCTGGAATGGTCTAGAGCCATTCAGGAGTCCCTGCACTCCTTCCACATGTAGCACTGGGCTTAAGGAGCAGCTCTGAGCTGAGGCTCAGCTTAACTGAGCCCAGGAATAGCTGGGTGACAGCAGCTGGGCACTGAACCAAGGAGGAAAATTACTCTGTTAAATCATCATCACAGAATGGTTTGGGTTGGAAAGGACCTTAAAGATCATCCAGTTCCACGCCCTGCCATGGGCAGGGACACCTTTCACTAGCCCACGTTGCCCAAAGCCCCCTCTAGCCTGGCCTTCACGTGGAACACTTTGTCTTTTACTACAAATCTCCCTGGCTGTGATTCACAGTGCACCTGGAGCTGCCTTGTGTGGAACAATTTATCCCCAGTGAATGGATGGATTGTGGCAAAAGTCTTTGGGGAAAAAACAGTGTTCTGGAAATGGAGCTTCTTGATCCGTAACAACAACTAACAAGATTAACTTCCAGCTGTGACTCCATCGTGCTCTTCCTTTCTGCCCAACCAGAAGGATGTCTGATGGCTTGAAGTCTTCCATGTCCCCGTTCTGCAGGGCACTGTCAGCTGGGGCTGGGCAAGGGAAGGGTCTGTGGGGTTGGATCCTTGGGCAGGATCTGGGGGGTTTATTGGATCACTGTATTCCCCTGCTCCATTTCCATAGGTGCTGTCACCTCCCTGCCAATGGAATTCAGGGAATATCAGAGCAATCAGGGCAAGGGGTCCTGTGGGGGCTGGATGGGGAGGTCTGCCCTGAACAGCCAGTTTGGCAGCCACGATAAACACCTCAACTCATGTTTGAGGGCTCAGCAGTGTTGGTTCTTGTGAGAATCACCTCTTCATTCCCTCCTGGAAAACACAAAGATCTTACTCGTGTCATTATCTCTTTCTAGATAGCAAAAAACCCAGGAATTTCAACAAACTCTTCTGCTCTGGCCATGAGGGGGATGTCAGGGTTGTCCTAAGGTAGGTATGTCTCTCTCAGCAGCTGTGGAACAGTCACTGCAGTCCCTCCAGGACCAGCCATGCCCAGGCACCTTTGAGGAACCTCATGTTCTCCACGTCCTGCTGCAGAAGAAAACTCTGTCTCCCAAGGCAGCTCTGTGCAGTTCTCAGGGGAGCAGGGAGCAGGTTTTTGGGATGTAGGGTCACATCCCAAAGTTAGAGACTTCAACTGGCTTCCCTTGGTTACCTCATCATCAGAGATTCCCCACCTGAGCACCCCCTTCCCGCAGCCTATTTTTCACGCTGCCCACCCAGCAGGAGAAATCTGGGCCTTTCCTGAGGGGTTTATTGCTGAGCTTCAGTAAACACCCAGCTCCAAATCCCTTCTCTGACACAGCACCAATTCCTGGAGGTCCTACAACATCCTTCCTCCTCTGACCTCCCGTGTGCCACTGCTGGTTTACACCAAACCATTGCTCTCTGAGCTGCTGAATTCATGTGGATGCTCATAATCATTCTCACCTCTGTGGGTTCCACCAGGACCTTGTGCAGCCAGGTACAAGTCCCTAAAGGAGCAGGATGTGCCCAGGTTTCCTTTCAGGACACTATTCCTCACAGCCTGGAGGGTGGGTGAGGACCAGCACCACCAACTCTACCTCTAAGTAGAGTCACTCTCACCCTATCTCCTCAAAATTCCCCTTTGACATCCTATCCCCTGCACCCTTCCCAAGGACCCTGTTGTCCCACGCTGGGTTATCAGATCCTACATGACCCAAGGGGTACCACAGATCCTCGTCCTCCTCCTTCCCACCTCTACAATTGCTCCAGGCCCTCCTGCCTTCGCTTGCAAAACAAACCAAGTCCTACTTGGAAATTCAAGAGTCTTTTGTGGGAAGTAGACATGGCCAAAGAGGTGGAGAAATAAAGAAGGGATTAGGAAGGAGAAGACATGGAAGCTTGCTGTTGTTTTGGGAGTGAAGAAGAAATCAAGTCCAGAAGGCAGCAATGACAGTTGGACTTGATGATCTTCGATGTCTTTTCCAGCCTCTGTGAGTCCGTGATTCCATAACTGCTGTGACGCAGGAAAGAGGTTCCTTGGACCCTGAAACACCTGGGGAGGGGTTTCCACAGACATATTTAATGTTGAGCATGTTCTCCACCTCATTTCCATCTCTAGCTTTCCAAAGACACAACAAGACGTGAGTCCAGGGAAGGTGAAGGCCTTATCCATGTCTCTTCATAGCTATTCTTCTAACTTGCAACAGAGCAGTTTTGGGGGGCTCATAACTGAGCAACCTGGTCCAGTGGAAGGTGTCCCTGCCCATGGCAGGGCATGGAACTGGATGAGCTTTAACATCCCTCCAACCCAAACCATTCCGGGATTCCATGATCGCTGAAGACAGGCAGCTCTTGGGTCCTCTGCGGTCACTTTGTCTGTGGTGCTTTAGATTTTGGAGACTTTCTGAACTTTTTGGACCAGAGCATGACAATTTCTTCTGTCTCTTGAGGAAGTGAATCCCACCAGACCTTGGAGGAAGGGTAAGAGTCAGGTGGGAGGGTATGAGTGTGTACAATGAGCAGTAGAGATGGGTTGTTTTTTCCTGCTACTCCACACAAAATGGTGTTTAAATTGATGAAGTTCAGATACATGAAGTGATGACCTCACAGCCTCCGGGAAGATTCTTCTCCTGACTCGTAAAATTATCTGACAAATAAAAATTATTTGATCAATCAACAAACAAACAAACAAAAACAAACAAGAAGAAGGAAGAAGACAGGTAAAGGGCAAAGCAGAACTGAAACCAGACAACACAACCCTGCCACAGGACAGCTCCGGGAAGGGAGTCACCAGCTCCTTGGACCTGCTGTCCTGGCGTGGAAGTGACTGGTTCTTATTTTTAGACCAAACCACCACTGGGGAAAGCTGCCAGCTGAGAGTCCAGGCAAGAGGACAAGTTGGTTTTCTGTGCTGAGACAGGGATGGAAATTCAGTTCTCTGGGAAGTTAAACTGACCAAATCTTGCTTTCCTGAGAAAGGAGCCACCTCAGAGGCATTGGAGGCCTGGTGGTGGCTGAACAAGTGCTGTGACCTTCCAGGGGTTGGTGCCTTGGTCACAGGGTGGGTCTGTCCGTGGAAGGCTGGGTGGTCCTGCCTCAATATTCCTTTCACAGGCTCTAGCATCTCTCCTGGAGCAGAGATGGAATGTCCTTCCCCACCACTGACGTCAGTGCCTTGGTGATGTAAGCAAGCATTCATTTCCTCAACAACATTTTGCACCCTTGTTTCTTTTAATAAAATAGTGACTGTTACTAAAACATTTTATAAAATAATGTCCCATTGCCTAAAACCTCCTCTCCCATCCCTGTTTCTGCACTTCTTGCCCTCTCCCATCTGACTGCATACACAAGTGGGTTCTCATCTCTGCCCCACCCCTGAAAACGATTTTGCTGGAGCTCAGTTCCCTTTGGAGAAAACACAAGGATGAGAAGGGGGAAATTTTGATAAAACCATCCACAGGAGAGATTTAGGGAGAAGTAGGACAAGGTTTACATCCTTTACCCCCAGCTCTGGTTGCTCATTGCTGCCTCCACCAACAGCTAACATAACGGAAAACACAGAGGGGTGTGGAATATTAGCAGTGACCCTGATGAAAGGCCCCTGTGTTTGGAGAGATTCAATAAAGGAATTGAAGGCTCCTGTTGGTGATCTAAGGGAGGTGTGTTTGTTTCCCTCTAACCCTGCAGAAACTCTGGCAGAGCTTGTCAAGGCCTGTTTGGGTCCCCGGGAAGAACTGTGGGAATACAACCATGGAGAGGTTGCTCCAGCTCCCAACCTTCCTGTGCTGAGTTTATGGGGTTGGTGTCTAAGCCATTTTCTGGGCTGATTTGTCATGGGAACTGTTCAGACCCCAGTGATCAACCCCATCATATATTTGGCCAAAGTGGCAGAATCAACAGCCTGATCAAAGAATCAATGATTTGGGTTGGGAGGGATCTTAAAGCCCATCTTGTTCCATCCCCAGCCATGGGCAGGGACACCTTCCACTAGCCCAGGTTGCTCCAAGCCCCGTCCAACCTGGCCTTGGACACTTCCAGGGATGGGGCATCTCCATTACACTGCTGTCATGAAAATGCCTTTCTGTTAAAATGCTGTGAATTACAGTATTTCACAATAACATTAATTTTTTTGCTGTTTAGCTGAGATTTATCACAATGATTTGCTCTTGACAAGCAAATCTTTGTTCCATAACCGCCTGTGGAGTAGGTCAGAAATGCCCAACTGTGTGTGCAGGACACAAGGAACCTGGTCTAGGTGGAAGGTGTCCCTGCCCATGGCAGGGGGTGAGAACTGGGTGATCTTCCTTCCCTTGAGCTGAAACATCCCGTGCCACTGACACAGAGATGGTTAACACAGACCCACATCACAAAGGAAATGAGTCAAGAAGAGACTTTTTTGTTTTGCTGGGGTTTTTTTGCTGTTCCAGCAGTTGATAGCCAGTATTAACAAACCTCATCTGCCCGGAAAGGTCAAGTAGTTTTTCAAGTATTAAAGTATTAAAACATGAGAGAAGTCGCATGTTGTGGGGCTTCACCACAGGCTTAAAGTTAAGCCTCTGCTGGAGGGTGATGGAGCTCAGCTGGCACTTAGACCCGTTTATTGAGGATCATGGGATCACAGACTGGTTTGGGTTGGAAGGGACCTTAAAGCTCATCTCCTTCCAACCCCTGCCATGAGCAGGGACACCTTCCACTAGCCCGGGTTGTTTAGCTGTCCTGAAGTATGTGCAGGGAGGAGAGCCTGACTAAATTCCACTTCCCAGCTGGCACAGGCTGGGAAACCACAGGAGGCTGGGAATGCCCAGCTGTGCCTGAGCAGAGGGAACAGTGGGTTTGCAGGGTCAGGAGGCTGCAGGGTGAAGGGGAGCCTGTGTTCACGCTGCCAGAGCTTTTTATATCAGGAGTTTGGGGAGCTGTTTGAATGAAACAACGCCCGTCACCTGGAGGCAGAGTCAGAGCTGCTATTTCTGGTGACTCCTGAGTGCAAACCAAACAGGAGGATCAGATGGACTACAAGGGCAGAGCCAAAGCAAGCGGAGCATGGTCAGGGCTGCAGTTGGTGTTTACATGTCAGTGGTGAAGCGTGGGAGGAATCCAGCCCCAAGGCTCCCAGTTTGGCTGCTCAGGCCCCACAGCAGTGCTGGGTAAGCAGTGGGGATGTGGCTTGAGGGAGAGCTCCATGAGCAAGATGCTCCAAAACAATGCTGAAGAGGAAGAGAAGAGATGGGGTTTGTCTGGTGAGGTGGGACTATGGCTGTGCCAAGGGAACAATCTCCCTGCCCAGAGCAGGAGGGAGGAGATGGAACAACGGTAGGGAACTGGCAGAGATCTTCCACTTGGACACTGCCTCCAGTACAGGGAAAAACATTACAGAAAACCTCAAATCTGTCACGCACCTCCCGGTGTTTTGAAGCCTTTGGGCCATAACTCATTGTTTCCTTTGTTGAGGTTTGCCTTTATTGAGTGAAGTTCCCTTATCCCCTCACCCCTCCTGAGTCTTGTTCACTTTGGGGGAGAGGAAGGTTCTGTTCTCTGCTCTTGGCAGAAAACTTCTGCCCCTCCACAGCCCATAACACAGGTCCACGTGCTTGGGGACCTGCATGGGGACAGCATGTCCTGGGCCAGCCCCCTGTCCTGGGGCAGCAGCACTCAACCCCTGGGCAAGGTGTCCCTGCCCTTGGCAAGTGATCTTTTGATCTTTAAGATCCCTTCCAACCCAAGCCATTCCATGATTCTCTGAACCCTCTGTAGCTCCCAGCTCGGCCATGGATGTTCCTTTGCATGTTGGACAGAGCTGAGTGTCCCAAGATCAGCTGGGGACTCACCTGGGCCAAGCAGGGAACAGCTGTGAAGATGCCAGAGAAGGAAAGGGGTGAGTGACTTGCTGTAAACCCTCTGTCAGAGTTACACCTGCCAATATTTATTCCTTCCTCCAGTGCTTGGTCATGGAGCTCTGCCATTTCTGGAGGATGAATGGCTCAGTGGAGATCAAATGAAACTCAAAGCCCTTTCCTTACGTTCCAAAAGGAGGATTTATTTAGTGGATTTTTAGGACTCTAAAATACTCAGATCTGAATGTTGTGGAAGGGGATACACAAGCAGCCAGGGCATTCACAGTCCACTGCACTTTGGAAACACAGGAGCTCTGGGAATTTCTGCAATAAAGCGTCACTCCTGGTCCTGCTGGCATTCCATGGGCAGGTGTCCCGGTGGTTGCAGGCACTTACTGGGGATAAACAACAGATCACCGCAGAAAGCTCCCAGGAGAGGCAGCAGGTGGGGAAGTGCTGCCATTCCCAAGGAGGTAAGAGCTTGGTCAGAGAAGGAATGGCTCTCCCAAGGCCATGTGCTCCAGCAAGACGTGGGACACCCCAGGAGACCAGACACTGTTCCTTGGCTCAGGGGAAGGTTCCTTTGGTTCAGAGCACTCTGTTCTTCACTCTCTCAAAGATCTGCATCACTTTTCCAGCTGGGATGCAGCCTTCCCGCACAATGGTGATGCCACCTTCCCACAGCAAGGATGAACAAGTCAGGATAATCCCCAAAGGGTGAAAGAAAGGGATGGGGGGATAAAGGAACATCTTGGAGCAGCAAAGCCACCCAAATGTCCAGAACATCCAAATAATAAAGTTGCTTAAAAGGACCAGAAACTCTGTCAGAAAGTGAGACCACCAACCAACAGTGACGCCACTCTTTGTTCAAGGGTTTGCTTTTCCACTCCACCCCTCCCAAATGTCAACCCAGACCCAGCTAATGACACCTCAGCTTGTGCTGCTGCGTCATTGTGGACGAGCTCCTGTAACACCTTCGTTCTTGTGGTCTACAAGCAACACCTACCCTTCCTTCCAGTGACATCCACCCTCCCACTTGGATCGTTTGTGCTCTTACAAGGCAGATCTTGCTTGCACAACTGTGTTTCTCCTCTCTGCCTTGTTCCCTGTCAACACAGAGCTCCTCCAAGGACATCTTTTGTTTGCTTCTCTCTTCATCAACATGTTTGCAAATGCCCAGGCGCTCAAGAGCTGTTACTCTTGGAGCACGCTGTGCTGCCAGATTGATACTAGTGAAAGGGATGGAAACATCCCAGGAAAATGCAATTGCTGGCATGAAAGGGTGGTTCTTACACTCACTTTCATCAATCTTTGTGCAGTTGACCACAGTGGATGCCACCACCTCATCTGATTCTCCATCACAGAGAACACCCTCCAGCTTATGGCCAAGACGCCTGCAGGGAGAGAAAAAAGGCAACAACATTTCACAGACCTTCACATCACCTTGTGCTGAGCTTCCCCTCCATGCAGGATGTCAACCCCTGCTCCATCACCATGTAAACTCGCTGGGCACCCATGTGGCAGAGGTGCCAGTGCCCGGGGTACTCACGAGATGACCATGTCATGGTGTGTGCTGTCCACCTCCCCGCTGGGGTTCGCTGACGTGATGGCCAAGGGCCCCGTCATGTCAATGAGATGCACCAGGACTGTCAGGTCAGGGACTCTGATCATGATGCTGTCTTGAGTTCCCACCCTGCTGTAGCCTGCTCCGACCCCTTGAAAGACAGACAGAGGCAAGGCTGGCGCAACACCGGCTGCGGCATCAGGGCAAGACCTCCTGCTTCCCTGGCAAGTGGCCCTGCTCCCTCCACACACCAAGCTGTGAGTCTCTGGGTGTGTGTTTCACTCTGGAGCGGAAATCCATGACAGTGGTATGATTTTGCATCTAACTAGATAAAAACTGAGTTTGGGACAGTAAAATGGGATTTGGGACAGTAAGATTTGGGGTCTGACTGGATAAAGAGGAAATTATTCATGCCTGGAAGACAACACAGCTGTTTTCATGGACTTGGCATCTACCTATATCATGAAGTCTAGTTCTGGTGAGCACTGCTCACCCTCCCCATCACTGCCATGTACCCCTGCCTGTTAAACACGCATAATTCGTACAGTTTCCTCATCCTGCACAATTTCCATTGATTCCCAGAAGCCAGGGTTGAGGTGAATCATCCCACTGCTCACAGTGCTTGACTTTGTCCATGTGGTGGGAAGGAAGAGGCGATGAGCAGGGATGACCATGGGAGCCCTCTCAGCTCATTGATGCTCCACCCAGAGTTTGCTCATTCCTAACAGTGAGGGGCTTGGAGGAGGTGACCCTCCCAGGCTGAGGAGCCTCCCTTGCTCCTAGTTAAAGAACTCCTCATGCTGCCTCCCACTGTTAATGAGTCATTCCAGCTGATTAACACCCTCTGCTAAACATCTACCAAAGCATCTGAGAGCTCAAGAGGTGATTCCTTAGGACAAGATGAACAGAATTCCGCCCCCCCCCCATCACGTCCAAAAGGGTGTGTGGATTGCAGACCTGCTGTGTTGAAAACGTGAAAGAGGGAGAAAAGGACTGTCCCGTTCATCTCACCCAACTTCTTCAGCCACTCTCCTTTCTGGATGATGCAGCCGACGCCACCAGGGTAAACATTCTCCATGAATTCCCAGAGCAAGGGGCTGATGGGGGGAGCAGCTGCTCGCAGCTGGTCCAGGTTTGAAATGAAGATGCAGATGGGCTTCTCTTGAGGCCTGTCCTGAAAAAAAACAGGGAGATAGGAAGGGGAAAAATAGATGAAGAGAGAAAGTTTGCCTTGAGAACCTCGAAGCCTGCTGGGATCCTGGTTTGTGGGCTCCCCACGGACCAGGAGTTCCAGGCAAGCAAGATGCTGTCTCTGCACAAAGTGCTGAGCAGAGGAGGGGACCAGGCTCTGTGAGTGATGCCACAGCTCAGATCTGCATGTGAAAGTTGAAGAAGAGAGAGAACAGCAGCCTGCCCTTGGGATCTTGGCGGGATGCATCCAAATCCCCCCCTTTAGATTATCCATCAGAGGGACAGCGATGCTCTGCTCATTATCAACATTTTTAAGATCTTATACACCAGGGACCTGATTCTTTCCAAGCTTATGTTGGTGCAAACCAAGGTCAAACCTTCCAATTCATGATGGGATAATGCACGGAGAGACCCAACATCTCCAGTGCCACCTCTGAAGTAAATTTTATGTAAACCAAGCAGTGAGATGGAGGGGAAATAAAACAAGCTCACAAAACGGTGTCATTTCAGTCCTCAACTGACATCAGCTCCAGTGGGGCCAAATGACTAAGGAGCTGGGCATGTATTTACATTCTGTATATTATCTCATCTGCAGGGAAGGTTAACATTGGCACCAGAGCAGCCCAGAAAAGTCAGCCTTTGTTACCGCTGTTGGCGCTCGGTGCCAGCTGAGATCGTCTGTTATGCTTATTCCTCCAGGCTAGCCAGGAAATTGCCTCATGGAGCACAGACGGGCCCAGGCTGCAAAAGTCGTATTGAAGGTGCAAACTTTGGGGCCAGTTCCAGCACTGAATGTCTCCAAAAGTCTGGGGAAGTTTAGCCCTGGGATTCTGATTCAGCACTTTGGAAGACAGAGAGGATAAACACAGGTTTGGACCTGTCTGTGATGAGTGTCGGGGCTGTGCCAGTTTGGAGCTGGGCTTTGCCCTCCCCAGTAAGGCAGGATGGAGCTGCCTGATTCCCAGTGCCCCGTGCCCAGAGGAGAGGGGCTGTGCCCCAGGTTGCTCAGCTCAGAAAGTGTTCCATGATGTTCTGGTGTGGCTACTCATGAACTTTATCCATGGTCAGGTTCTAAGTCTTAGGACAACTTGAAACCAGGCCCTCCCATTTCTGCTTCTGCACAAACTCATCTCATCGCAGTTACAGCTTCCTCAGGAGGGGCAGAGGAGGGGCAGGACTGAGCTCTGCTCTGGGGGGACCAGGGACAGGACCCAGGGAAGGGCTGGAGCTGTGTCAGGGCAGGGGCAGGTTGGATCTCAGGAAAAGGTTCTTCCCCCAGAGGGTGGTTGGCACTGCCCAGGTTCCCCAGGGCAGTGGGCACAGCCCCAAGGCTGCCAGAGCTGCAGGAGGGTTTGGATGATCCTCTGGGGCACAGGGTGGGATTGTTGGGGATGGGCCTGTGCAGGGCTGAGGGTTGGGCTGGATGATCCTTGTGGGTCCCTTCCAGCTCATCGTATCCTGTGAGTCTGTGATCTATAGGACATAGATCCAGGTAACCAGACCTATGTTCTCACCTTGATCCTGTAGACCTTCTCAATGGCTTGGGGGTGTTTGCAGGAGGCTGCCAGGGCATACACGGTGTCCGTGGGGACCCCACACACAGCCCCCGTGTTCAGCAGCTCCGCGATGATCCTCAGGCCACTCGTGCAGTGGGACTTGGGGCACACGCAGGGTGGGGGATCCTGGGTGTCCTTCTTGGAGCTCCCGGCCTGGGAAGAGTCAGGAGGCAACAAAGACGTTACAGTGGGAAGAAGGAAATACATGAGACAAGGGGTAGGATTCACCCAAATGCAGGTGGGTTGTGCTCCCTTGGTAGTCAAAGCGCACAGGCAGCACTTCTAAGGATGCTTCACCTAAAGTAGGTGACAATTGCAGTTAAAAAAGTCCAAGAGACTAACTCAGGGTGGACATTTGAATTCAACTCCTAAAATCAGAGGAGATGAACCCCACCCAGGACAGCGACTGCTTCCTGGAGAAACAGCTGCTCTCCAAAATGAGTAAGGAAACTCAGAGAACCCTAGACCCAGAGGAAGATCAAGTTTCACATGCTTTCTCATGAGTCTCCCATGGTTAGAAACGCTGATTTTATTAAAATGTTCCTCTGCAGCAGGAATCTGAGCTGTCAAATCCATCACCCCAGTGAGGGGGAACTGTCTTGGTCAGACACAGCAGGTGGTAGGAGAAGTTTGAAGTTCATAGATACAGGGGGGAACTCTTGCTGTCCTGTCTGGGGAACTTTTAACTCCCCTGCCCCCAAGATTATGGCCTTTAAAAATTCAGTCTGCCAGAAATTCTTGGATTGGAGGTGGCTAATTCCACAGGATCATGGAGACAGGCCTTTTGGAGCAAGGTAGGAGTCTTGTAAACACCCCTGCCCTTTCTCCAAGTTTCCATGCGTGTTATTCCTAATGGAAGAGAGCTCATTTCCAGCTCCTACAGAAACGCTGTGACTGGGATTTTGAGTGGCACTGAGGGATTCAGAGGAAGGGAGATTCCATGGGAACCTGAAGACCCCAGAATATCCTTTCCCAGCAGGGAAGCCACACCATCACACAAAACATGTCTTACTGTGAACAGGGGAGGTCCCATCATCAGGAGGTCTTTCCCAAACATGCCGTTTGCCAGTGATGCTGTTGCTCCATAGCAGCAGAGGATGCTGAAGATGCTCAACACCACAACTGGAAAAAAAACGGGAATCAGAGGCAGGAAGGGTGATGGAGTCACCATTCCTGGAGGGACTTCACAGCCGTGTGGATGTGGCACTGGGGAACAGGGTTTAGTGGTGGTCTTGGCAGTGCTGGGGGAATGGTGGGACTCGATGATCTTGGAAGGCTTTTCCAACCTGAATGATTTTATGCTGCTGTGATTCTACTCTGTGATGATAAAATGGTAGAAAAGCTTCTGCTAATCCTCTTGCTAAAGCACCCTATGGAATTAAAATAAAATTTCTACCTGCAGTAAAGCCAAAGCTTCACCAGAACTGCAGCCAGTGACACCAGTGGCACATTTAGCTCATCCCACACCTCAGCTGGTGGGAAGTAGGACTGTACAGAACCTCTGGAGGCTGAGCTGATCCAGCAGGATGGTTTGATGACCAAGTTCACCTAAAACTCACTTTCAAATGGCAAGGGGAGGTTCTCCAATGTAAACAGCAGAAAACAAATGCTCAAGAGCTCCATTGCAAGGGTCACACAGAGCAGCACCACGTTAAAAGAGGAAGCTGTAGAAAAAAATACAAACAAGAAAGCCCCACATCAGAGCATGGCCCATAAAATGTACGTGAAACAGCAGAAGAGTTCCCACAAGAGTGAGTCTTGTTTGATTAAACTGAGCAGCCCATGATCTGGTTTCTCTGGTCGAGGAGGAGCAGAGGTATGGCCATGGTTTGTTCAGTCCTCAGGTTTCACGGGGCACGCTGCCAAACCCTTGATCTGCCAGCACACTGTGCTCACATGGAAAACACTTCTCAGGCAGCCAAGCAGATTCTGATTTACACCAGCTGGGCTGGAGTGTGACTGTGGATTTGTGCCAGTGGCCCAGTCCATCAAACACTTTCACCTTATTTGAACCTTTTATTTTCTTTGAGATGTTGTTCTGTTCCCTTGGGACTGTTTCTTCTAAGCCCAGCTCAGCTTCTGTTACTGGCTGTGGGCAAAACATCTCAGTTGTTGCCTAATTGGAGGGACAGGAAGAGCTGAGCCTCCCTCACTTGTGCATTCCCACCACAGGAGGACTAATGACCTGACCCCAAATACCCCTCAATAAACAATCCCATTGGTGCTGAGACTTACCTAGAATGATTAAAAAAGCATTGAGCACCAAAAAGGCAACGGAACCAGCGGTGAATCCCTCGGTGTTCCCCACACCGATGTTCAGCAAGGGGCCTGAAATAGGACCAGCACATCTGGTTGTGAGCAAACCATGAAGAGAATGACAGAAGGGTGACAGATCTGTGGCTCGAATTACTACAGCTCAGACTAAGGGATGGTGGCCTCGTAAAGAAAACCTCCCGCTGCTTCTGCAACGTGACGTATTTGAGGTATTAACTGGAGAACTGGTGGTGGCCATACAAAAATAGCTGATGATTTTACCTCCAGCTCATAATCCTCAGGGTCTGGCTGAAAACATCAGTAGCTCCTGCCACACCTCTGAAGGAACGGCTTCAACTCTCCCCACAGGTGCTCATTTTAATAGGGCCTGGCACGGAGGCTGCGTGGACACGCTGCCCACCTGGAGCCAAACACGGCTGTCAGAGCCCGGGCTCAGCATTCTGAGAGCTTCTCTCCTGGCTGTGACCAACTGGGATGAAATTCTCCAGGCTGCTGAAGGATAAACGTGGAACCTGGAGCCTTCCACTGCCTAAAAAGCATCTCCTGAAGTGTTACTGTGAGATAACAGCCCAGAGACAGCCTCACAATATTTTAGCAGGGAGATCTTGGCCTCTGCTGGAGTTGAAGACACGCCTTGGCCCCCTGTAGCTGTGTGTACCAAGCGCCTACGGCAAGTGCAAACGGGGACGTTTCTATGGCGTTATATTTTTACAAGTGGGGAAATTGGGGAACCTGATGTGACTGACTCTCCCGAAAGAAGGAATTATATGGAATCAAGCAATCTGAATTCCCCAAAAACACCCCTTTTTTAGTGACTGAGCCAACCAGGCATCCAGCCCGTGCGTTACCTGCCAGGCGAAGCCATGCCCACGCTGCCCAGAAGGCAGCGTAGCAGAACGGGAGGACGGAGCCAAACCTCCTCCCTCCCCAGGCCTGGATCCTGCACACATAGAGCTGCCCCACGGCCCCCGGGATGAGCACAGAGGGGATGGAGAGCTGCTGCCTGCTGGCGTCCCCCAGACTCCCCTGGATGGCAGAGGCTGCGGCCAGGCCGTTGCAGATGTAGAACAAGGCGTCGGGCACGGCGGCGCCGGTGCCGCCAGGGAGCTCCTTGGTGCTCGTGAGGTGGGTTTTGAGGGCCATCAGCGTGGTTTGGAGAGCTGAGCTGGACACGGCCTGGGCGCCCACTGGGATCAGGGCCTTCTCCCCGATGGAGTTGATGAGGCTGGCGAAGGTGGCATACAGGGACAGGGCCGTGCAGAGGCTGCAGGCGGTGCCCAGGAGGGGCTGAGCACCGGGCAGTGGGATCTGATGGATGAAGGCCGTCGTGAGGACGATGAAGGAGGTGTTTTGCAGCATCTCCAGGGTGTCTTTGTGGGTGGACATCAGAAAGAGTGCGCAGGCGGTGGCCAGGAAGAACCACCCTCCAAACATGCCCAGCCTGCTCTCCTGAGCCCGAGGCAGCCCAAGGAAGACGGTGAGGATGAACTCTTCCCAAGACATCACCAGCCAGTAGAGGCTGTGGACACCAAACTTGGTTGTGTGGTAGATGTCACCTCGGAGGTAGCTGTAGAAGCTGGAGAGGAGCTGGCAGCTGGAGATGATGGAGATCCACACTGCCCCGACACAGAAGGTCTTCATATACCCAAAGAAGTAAAAGGCAAAGATAAAGGGCGACACCGTGTTGCAGATGTTGCCCAGGGCCATCGGCTCGGCGTACTTTGTGTTCTTTTTCTTTTCCTCCCCAATGGCCTTGGAGGAGCTTTTCTGTGCTGACTCCAACAGCAGGACATTGAAGAGGGGGTGCCCGAAGCCTGGAAGGACGTAGCGCTGCGTGATGCCCTTGAGGAGCAGAGCTACAGCCCCGTACAACCCGCAGGTGACAATGACCAGCTCGATGGCCCCCGACACCACCAGGGCCCACTGGCAGAACAGGGCAACTGCCTCGAAGACCAGGGCGAGGGCGAGGGCCCCGAATATGAAGGGCATGATGTAGTTGACGGTGGCTGAGCAGAAGCAGAGGACAAAGGAGATGGAGATGTAGGCCACCAGCCCGGCCACTGCGCTCTGGCTGGCGGAGAGATGGGCCGCTCCGAGGGGCAGGAGGTGGCTGCTGTTCCCTGAGGGCAGTGTGGTGTTCTGCAGGGAGGGGTAGGCAGCTGACATGATCCGTGTGGCCCCGTAGCTGCTCCACAGGGCAGAAAAGGTGAGGAAGGCTGTGCCCCCAAGATGGTCATACTTGCGGAAGGCAAGGAATCCTGCCAGGAGCTGGACGAAGCCTCCGATCAGGATGAGGTGGACACCTGAGGGACATGTGAAGTGGTCAGGTGTGAGACAACCCACAAAAAGGCTTGAGCTGCAGGAAGCAGGTCCCACAGCCTTCCTGTGAGCAGCCCTATGGCCTCTGCCTTCCCCTCTCTTCCCACATTTATGTCAAATTTCTGTGTGGGTGCTGAGCCCCTTGGCACGCTCACTGTGGGGAGCAGGTCCAGGAGCAGTTTGGATCTAGGAAAGTGGCAGGGAATGGCACATGGAAGGTTTGGACCAGACTCCGGGCAGTGGCTGAGGAAGGAGGAGCAGCCACCGCCAGGGGCACAGAGGGGACAGCCCACATATCCCCAGTAATGGTGACCATCATCCCATGGGGATGGCTCTCCAAGAATCCCTCCTGCCCGGTGCCGTCAGCTTGGACATTCACCTCCAACCAGCCCGCACGGTGTCCCCACCGAGCAGCACCACCCACCTGCCAGGATGTCCTCTGCCCCCCGTGGCCTGAGGCCGGTGTGAGCCACAGCAAAGTTCTGCAGGCAGAGCAGGAAGGCGCTGACCACGTTGCCCAGGAGCCCCAGCACGGCCGGCTCGCTGTAGAAGACGGCGGCGAATCCCGCCATGGCCCTTCCAGACAAAACAAGAGCGTCGGCCGTCGCCCCCACAACCCCGTCGGTGTCTAGACCAGCACTGCTCGGGCTCCTGGCCAGCCTTCAGAGCCGTGCCCCTGCTCCAAGGAAGGAGCAACTGGTGACAGGCTCAGGTGTTTCCATGGTGCCTCCCCACTCCTCACTCCAGACAAAGGCTCGATTCAAAGCACCACTTTAGGTGCCTACTTTCCGGAGTCCTATCCAGAAAAAACACACACAACCCATTTAGGCTACAAGGATTTCTGGCAAAAACATGTTTAGGTGCCCGAAAGCGCTGCAGGTGGTGGGGATGGTTCCTGTCCCCTCTTGTCCAGGCTGCTGGAGATGGGGAGGAATGAATAACCCAACACGAATGGACAAACATTCAGACAAAACCCACAAGGTATTTTTGAGCCGTTCCAGGACGTTTCTTATCCACTGTTACAGACAAACAGGCACGACACTCACATACCCAGTCTCCCTTCCAGATGGAATTTTCCAGCTCCATCCCTTTTCTTGAAACCCTAGTGACTAAATAGTCTATTTTCAAACCCTTCATATTTCTACCATGAACTCGCCTGTTTGCAGGCAGCCCCCCCATTCCCGTTCCTCTGCACTCCTGGGTACCAGGAGCTGAAGTTTTCTCTCTGGAGGTTTTTTGTTGGGAAACAAAGATGAAAATAAAACAGCGATGTTCTTGTTATTTGGGTATTTTTAGAACATTTGATGATCTAAAAGAGCTGGAAAGGGAGAAAGTGATGTATTCTGTTTTCAGCCATTTCAAAGGGCCCTTTGGAAAGGGAGGAAAGCACCACTGTTGATATGGGGAGGAGGGACGAGCACCACCCAAAAAAGAAACAGTGATGTGAATAATAATGAACCTAAATCCCAGGAACACACAGTTTTCCTGGGCACAAATATACATTTTGCAAACATCAGTGCTCTCTGGACTCTCTTGTTCTACTAAAAACCCCAGGTTTTCTTCTCTTCATTTATCCTAAAGGTTGCAATTTTCCCAAAGAGAGCAGGAGGAAGGATAAATTGACTCCAAACTGGCTCGGCAACATAAACCCTCATCAAATGTGGCAAAGGGTAAAAACTTTCAAGTGAACCTGGGGGGAACAATGAATTGTTCAATTATTTGGTTGTGCTGAAGGCTAGAATTTTTGGTTCAGAAAGAGAAATGCACCAAATTCCAGCTCTGAGGGGGGAACACTCTCTCTCAACATCAAACATCTCTCTGTGCTACTGACTCGAAGGAGGCCCCAAGGAATGAGGGACCCTCAGGCAGAGCTGAGCCTGTGGAGTCCATAACTTTTTTATTGGTATTATTGCTTAAAATGACACTCCTATATAAATAAGTGGTCTGATTTAAAAGGTTAGTCCTGGAGAAGGGCCACAATATTAAGTTTCTCCAGATGTTTTGCTCTGAAGGTACTCAGGCAATGCCTTTCTGGGCACGCTGCAACAAGCCCCTATGGTGGAGTCGGTCCCTGGAGGAGGATGAGGTGGGTGTTTGGAGGTAGGTGGGTTGACCAGGTGACTCCTTGGCTCCTAGAAGTGGTTTCCAGTTTACCAAGGCCCTTTTTTGTGGGTGGTTTCTGTGTAACTGGCTGTGCTGGGGGGTTTAGAGCCTGTGACAGACACCTGGGATTTGTGAAGGGTGTAGAGACACAACTAACAGGGATGTTTCCCTCTGCTTCCAGTGCCAGCCTCAGAGAAGGGGGGAAGAGAAATACCAGAACGTGTTACACAGCTGTAAAGGATGTGAGAGGATTCAATCCAAGATATGAAAAAGGAGGAGGATGAAGGAGGTTCCCTTGGGAGGAGAAGGTTTTGGGGTTGGAAACAGCTGCACACTCACCCCCTGCCAATGCCAACACAGCCTCTGGCCCCTGTCCTAAGGCCAGCCCAGCACCTGTGCATTGCCCCTGCCTCTATTTCATCCAACATGAGGACACACCAAAGAATTAAAGCCCTCCTGTTGTCCCAGGGGCAGCAGCACTGGAATGTCATGGGCTGCACCGAGGCTGGAGAAAGAGGGTCTGCATGGGAACCCCCGGAGGGGTTTTCTGCTCAAATATGCCCTTGTTCCCAGGATAACACCACTCCTGGCTGCTGGCACTGTCCCTTCCGTGCAGCTGCTGCCTCTGACACTTCGTAAGGACCTGTTTGTCCTCTTGCACCACAGAGAACTGAGAATGTGACACGATAAGGTGAGGTGACACAGGAGGCAGAGCAGCAAATGGGAATTCCTCCCTACAGGTGAGGTTGGCAGCTCTCCGGACACACAGGGCACCAGCCAACACAGCCACAGTGCAGGAAACCATGAGGATGGAGACCTTCCTATGGTGAGGAGGCACCTGGGGTGCTGCCAGAGAGTTCCTTCTACCAAAG
This sequence comes from Oxyruncus cristatus, assembly GCA_013399855.1. Classification (NCBI taxonomy): domain Eukaryota; kingdom Metazoa; phylum Chordata; class Aves; order Passeriformes; family Cotingidae; genus Oxyruncus; species Oxyruncus cristatus. Next base: position 113,822 of record VXAY01004570.1, read on the forward strand.
AGATGAGGCAGCCTAGGGTGATCCTTCCCTTGCACAAACTCCCTCCTGCAGTGAGGGCACAGCCAAAGCCACCCCCTCACTCACTCAGCCTTCTCCACCTTCTCTCCTTTCCCTGCCTGCCCCTGACACTCTTCACCCTGGGAGTGGCAGAAAGGGCACGTGAGGTCCTGCCCCTGCCCTGGCTCATGACCTCTGAGCTGTGCCCACATGGGGCAGCTTCTGGACACCACTTCCTTCACTCACCACCTTCCTCAAAGACACCTGCCCTTCAACCCCTCCAGAACAGGTCACTCCCCTCTGCACCCCCTTTCCATTGCTGTTAGACCAGGCTTTGCATCCTCTTTGCACCAACTGCTGGTGGTGCTTCAACCCGACCAATATTAATGGGAATATTCTGGTGCACGGACATTCTCTCCTCGGGAGGCTGGAGTAAAGCTCCACATGCCATGGGACACATAAACAACCACCAGCCCATTAATTTCTCAGACACTTATCCCCCAGTGACATTTTGACATTAGTTTTCCATCCCACCTTAGTAGTGATAACAAATGTTTGTGCAGCTCCAAGGAAACGCTGCCTCTCTCCAGATAAACATGGAAAGAGAACAGAAAAGCAACTCATTTTGGGTAAACACACAGCAAGATGATCAGTGCACAACCACACCACAGAGCTGGATTAAAAAAAATCACAACCCTGACCCTCCTCTGGTGCCAAACAGCACCAAATTGCTGGAGACACATTGCTACACGTAAAGGTCTGCATGGTAGTTAGTAGAAAATGCAGTTTTAAATACAAGACTGTTACTCTGCCCAAAATAATACGCAGCATGTAAAACACACTCAGGTTTCACTGTTGGACAAAGCAAAGAGCCCCAAAATCCAACCATTCATTTGGCAACGAAGGCTCCCCATGTCCCCTGGAAGCTCCAGAGTTCACATCTGCACTCACAGTTCAATGGCAGAGCTGGAGATTTAGAAGAAGGAGAGCTATGAAAGGCTCAGCCAAAGGACCAAACACTGAATGGATTCAAGAAAAGCATCAAACAAACCACCAATGCCTCGCTGCTGGGATTACCTGCTCTGGTGACACTTCTGCTCAATGGGAGGATGCTCTTGTCCCTCTCATTTCCTGGTAAGTCCCAGTTTTATAGTCCTCCTTAGGAGGAGGAGCCTGGGGCCAGTTGCTTCACCCCTTGGCACCTGCAGCATTTTGGAGACAGGAGTTTCTTTGAACTTCATCAGTTATTGTCCTAAATCTTTTTTTATTTCCTGACACCCGGTGGGAGGGGGGTTCCCTTCTGCTCAGCAGAGACAAACCACCCCTCCTCATCTATTCCCCCCACCCTCTGGGTCCCCAGGGGCTGATGTCATCACACTTGAAATTCAGTTGCAAACAAACAAAAAGCAAATTGCCTTTGGGAAACCCTATATAAACCCTGACACCAACCACCTTCCAGCCACACACCTCTGCATCCCTCGCCAGGAGCAGCGCCGATCTGGGCACCCAGCGCTGGGAAAAGCAGCCACCAACATGGTCTACTCCACCCTACAGGTAACCCTTCCACCCACCAAACCCTCCCCATCTCTCTCCTTTTTCACTCTGAGGAGGAAACATCTCTTTCTGGGCCGTTCCTCAACCGGTCAAAAATTACCGTGGCATTAAACAGGAACCTGCCCCAAAAGGAACAAATCTAGATGATTCTCACAGTCACCTCATTCAGTTACTGACCTGTTGGTTGCTCCTTCCATATGTCCCAAACGTGCCCTGTGTGGTGTCCTGTGAGGTTGTTGTTGTTGTTGGGATGTGCCGTGTGGATTTTTCTCGGAACTGCGAGATCTCATGGCAGGTCTGGAAAGGCTCTGCCGCCCCTTCCACTGTGCAGCTTTATTTCCCTGGATGTTCTTGGCATCCCTGCTGGACTCAGCTTTGGAAAATATTTTTTGCCTCCTTTAAGTGTGCAGTTGGTTTTATGTAATCCTTTGATCTGTGAGTGTCTCACGGTGCCGCGTTAGAGGCACCACCAGAAAAAGTGCTCTGGAAAAAAGCTCCGGTGACAACCTCTCTGTCTGTGTCTTTCCTCCAGAAATCCCAGAAGCTCTTGGCAAGCTCCCGGCATATTCACAAAACTGCTGCCCACGGTTTGTATCCCTCTGCAGGACAGAGTTCCCCATCCTTTTTTAAGGGGCATCCCAAAATAATTGTGGCATTGCTTTAAAAGGAAGTGCCAGGCTGAGATAACCCACCCAAATCCTTGGAAAGCAAAGCGTGTTTGGGGGATCCTGGGGTGGTTTGGGCCCTCGGGGCTAAAGGACAAGGAGAAAAGCCGTGAGTAATTGGGAGTCCTGTGTTAAACCAGACATTTTAACTGATTTAGAACCAGGCTTTTCAAATTCTTCCTCTTTGACCCCAAAAGGAAGAGATTTAAGTGGTGGCTGCCATGGGGTTGCTCAGATCCTTAACTCCTCTGTCCCTGCTTCCTTATTGCACCTGATCCTGCTGTGGGCATTGCTTGCAGGGATTCATGGATCACCCTCCGTGTCTCCAGCACTGCCCAGCTTTGGACAAATTAACCAGAACTTGCCTGGGTAGCCCCTTGGTCTATTTTTCTATTAATAAGTTTGTCTATTATCCTATTTAAAGTCTACTCTAAGTTTATTAACTTATTTTAAATTGTGTCTTGTTCTGTCACAAGTTTATTAACTCATTTTAAAATATGTTCCTAACTTATTACAAATTTATTAACGTATTTTAAAATGTGTTCTTTTTCTATCATAAGTTTATTAACTTAGTTTAAAACATGTTCTTGGTCTATTATGTTTATTAACTTACTTTCAAATGCATTCCTAATTTATTACAAGTTTATGAACTTCTTGTGTATTACGTCTTATGCTCTTTTGTATTACGTCCATTACCTTATTTTAAAAGACATTATTAATGCACTAAATGCAAATAACGTTGCTTAATGAACACCTGGGGACAAGAGAAATCCTAACAACCCACACAGATTTGTTTGTTCTTGGACGGAGTCTTTAATTCTTTCATGAAGTTCTGCCAAACCAGGAGAAAAACCCGGGAGTCATGGAATGCTTTAAGCTGAAGGGTTAAAAAAATACCGCTGCCTGCTGAAGTGACAAAGAGCATTTGATGACGGGAATGAACGAATCCAACTTTTATGGGTGCCGTGGGATTTGAGCAGATTTTCCTGCAGCTTTTCCAAGCCCGTTTGACATCACCCTTCCCTCCTGCGGGAGGGCGGCGGTGCCGCCGCCGGGGGACGCGGGGGACGCTCCCGGGGGACAGGAGGTGCTCCCGGGGGACAGGAGGTGCTGTCAGAGGCCCCCTGCTCGGCAGCAGGTTTCCGAAGCGCTGAGCGTCGCGGATTCCTATAGGAATGCGCTTCCCAGAGCTGCCCTGAAGGGGGAATTTTCTCTCTGTGAGTCACCCGGTGATGACATTCCCAGCTGTGTTGCCAAGCGGTTTCAAACTCCTGGGCCGTAGGTGAGCCCAACATGAGCAAGAACACTGAGTCAGTGGACGTGACTTTTCGGGATGCGAAATTAGGGAATGGTCATTTTATTAATTGCCATGTTTTCTGTTTAAAAAACAAAGTGTCATGTGCACCTGCTTTGGGATGAGTTGTAACATATTGAAGCAAAGTGGTTTTATTTATTTATTTTTTTTTTTTTTGCTTCACTCAGCTGGAATATTTTATGTGATTCAGTTAATGTGGAGGTTAATACCATCTCTTATCTTGTGTGCATGTATGTGTGCACGCCCACATTCATATATAAATACATATACATATATATATGGATTTGCCATCATGCAGATGTCACCTATAATGGATTTTATGGTTTTTCTACTCTCATGCGCACTCTCAAATTAATGCTATAAATTTTAATTGGCCATAACAATTATAATTCTATGCATTTTAGACATAATTCTATTAATTATACTCTGTGTTCTAATTCTAGAATTATATATAATTCCATGAATTATAAATTCATCTACACAAAGCAATGTGTCACTAAAATGTAGAAGTCCAGTGGTCCCAAACTGGATATTTCCAACAGAATTTTAACATTTTTGAGCATTAGCATCCTTTGGAATGCACAGGGCTTGAGAACGGCTGAGCCAAGACGCTTCAGTGCCTTGTAGGACCAAACTTCTGGATAAATCCAGACTTTGGGTCTAGTCCTGCTCGCCAAAAATGATGGAAACTATAGGAGGTTTCGGTTTTACATGATCCACTCCCAGCAGGGCACCACTGGTAACACAGCAGGGCTTCCTTTCCTCCAGATAAAGGGATGTAATTTGAATTGATCCTCCCAGAAAAAAGTGGTCACTGGAAACTCCAGGTGAGGGGATGGGCCTTCTGGAAGACACCCCAAGAGGTGCCTGGAGCAGATATGGAATCACAGAACATCCCAAGTCGGAAGGGACCCGACATCAATCCCAACTCCCTGCTCCTCGCAGGACCGCCTGAAACGAGCCCCCTCGGCTCAGGCAGGTCCTGCTCCCTCAGCTTTGTCCTCCGCCAGGTTGAGTGCGACCAGAGGGCGAAGGGCTGTGAGCTGCCAGCACGGGGCTCAGGGCTGGGCTCACCCCCTGTCCTCTCTCTCGGTGCTGCAGTGGTGGCCAGGAACACTCCAGAGGACACCGTGACCAGCAGCTTTGCCTCCTTCATCCACGGAGCCCAACCTGACCACTTGTCCAAGACCGTCCGGCACCGGAGCAAGAGGATGATCCTTGACAGCATCGGGGTTGGGCTTGTGGGAAGCACCACCCACGTGTTCGACATCGCCCTCCGGTACTGCCGGGTAGGAACAGCCTCCTGGCACCACCCTGGCACCACCACAGCCACAGTGTCACCTCACGGCCCACACAGGGCTCCTGCCTCGCTGTGGAAGGGTGTTCTGGCACCATCTCGGCTGCCTCAGGAGGGGATCTCCACTCTGTGGGGACCAGGGACAGGACCCCAGGGAATGGCCTGGAGTTGTGTCAGGGCAGGTTCAGGAAAAGGTTCTTCCCCCAGAGGGTGGTTGGCACTGACCAGGCTCCCCAGGGCAGTGGGCACAGCCCCAAGGCTGCCAGAGCTCAAGGAGGGTTTGGATGATCCTCTGGGGCACAGGGTGGGACTTTTGGGGATGGGCCTGTGCAGGGCTGAGGGTTGGACTGGGTGATCCTTGTGGGTCCCTTCCAACTCAGCACATCCTGTGATTCTGTGAATACTTCTTTCACACAAAGGATTGTAAATGATGGGAACAGACTGCCCGGGGCAGTGGTGGACTCCCCATCCCTGGAGTGTTCAAAAAACACATGGATGTGGCACTTGAGGACACGGCTTAGCGGTGAACACGGTGGTGGCGCTGGTTAATGGTTGGACTTGGTGATCTCAAACATCTTTTCCAACCTTAATGAGTCTATGACAAGGTCCCCCCTGGGTTTCCTCCCTCCCACAGGAGCTGTACTCTCCAGTTGCCGTGAGCTCTGTCTACGGCAAGCCAGATGTGAAGCTGTCCCCGACACTGGCCGCCTTCACCAACGGAGTCGCGGTAAGATCGGAGCTCCTCCAGGAGGATCCACCCTCTGTGGTGCCTTCAAAGGCATTAGTGAGCATTGCAGGAAGCGGAGGGGTCACTGGTAGGGGCTCCTCTGCAATCTCCTGCTTTCAGAGGGGCCACACAGCCCCTGTGGGGACACTGGGTGGATGTTGTAACTCAGTGACATCAGCAAGGAGCCCTCGCTCCCTCAACTCCCAGCGTGTCCCCACAGCACGGCCTTATCTCCATTTCTGTGGCAGACACACTCCATGGATTTTGATGACACCTGGCACCCTGCTACCCACCCCTCAGGGGCTGTTCTGCCAGCCCTCCTGGCAGCTTCCCAGATGCTGCCTCCCGGCACCAAACCCACCGGCATGGATTTCCTGCTGGCATTTAATGTGGGCCTGGAAGTGCAAGGAAGGCTCATGCATTTCTCCACTGAGGCTCACGACATTCCAAAAAGGTAAACCGTCTGTTCTTCACTGAATAGTTGGTGAGGCTGGGTTTCAAAATGTTAGTTTAAGTTCAGTTTAAGTCAGTGTTACCCCAGGATAAGGGTAAAGCCCTACCGAGAGCCAAATGCCAGAGGTGATGAAGCACCAGATATTATTTGGTGACTTCCAGTGACCTTGCCTCAAAAATAACTACCAAGAGGACAATCACTGGGTCTGCAGTGCCATCATCTCAACCATCCAGTGCAAGAGCTCACAGCCATGCAGACAGATTAACAGTGGGCACAGCCCCCATGTCAACTGCCCTTCACCAGCAGTGCCCTGGTGTGGTCCAAGGCACAGCACTGACCAGGAACTGTTCCCCTTGGGCATGTGGGATGAGGCCAGATTTGTCTGGAGGGGTAGCAAGTTTGGTGTAGTGAGACAAGCCATGTCACCTACTCCTGGAGAAAATGAAACATTGTTTATTGGAGAGCTTGTTGAAGTTTCAAGAAAGATGCTTTGTTTTCGGATGGATAAATTCCGAGTCCGGTGAATCTCATCTGCATCGGAACCGTGAGGGATTTCCACCGGCTGACTGGGCCGTTCAATTCCAGCCTCACAGGGGCTTGGATGCTCATTCCTGCCATCTCCCCTCCAGGTTCCACCCTCCCTCGGTGGTGGGGACCATGGGCAGTGCCGCAGCCACGGCCAAGCTGCTGTCCCTCAGCAGGGCCCAGTGCTGCCACGCCCTGGGCATTGCCGCATCCCTTGCGGGGGCCCCCATGGCCAACGCTGCCACCCAGGCCAAGCCACTGCACATCGGCAACGCCACCCGCCTGGGCTTCGAGGCAGCTCTGCTGGCAGCCCGGGGCATGGAGGCCAACCCCTTCATCCTGGATGACATCCCTGGCTGCTCCGGGTTCAGTGCGTTCTATGGGGTCTATCACCCCAAGCCGCTGCTCGCACCCAGTGACCACCATGAGTTCCTCCTGGAGAAGCAGGACATTGCCTTCAAGCGGTTCCCAGCCCACCTGGGGATGCACTGGGTGGTGGATGCTGCCCTGTCTGTGAGGAACCTCTTCGTCCACTACGCAGGGTCCTTCTCTCCCGCCCTGATCCGCACCATCGTGCTGAAGATCCCGGTGTCCAAGTACATCAACCGGCCCTTCCCCAGCTCCGAGCACCAGGCCAGACACTCCTTCCAGTTCAACGCCTGTGCTGCCCTGTTGGATGGCGAGGTCGGGCTCGGCTCCTTCACCGAGAGCAGCATCCACCGTCAGGAGCTGAGGGAGCTGCTGGACAAAGTGGTGGTGGAGCACCCCAAGGATAACGTGGCCAACTTTGACAAGATGTACGGGGAGGTGTTACTGCTCCTGCACAGCGGGGATGTCCTCACGGGCAAGTGTGACACTTTCTATGGGCACTGGAGGAAGCCCCTGAGCAAGGAGTCGCTCCTGAAGAAGTTTCGATCCAACGCCTCCCATGTGCTCCCAGAAGAGAAAATAGAAACCATCATCACTACGGTGGACAACCTGGAGAACCTGTCAGACAGCTCCCAGCTGGCCTGCAGCCTGTGAGGGAACAGCACGGGGGGTTTTCAGGAGGCATTTGTCCCAGTGAAACTCTGATTCCTTTCTTCATTGGTGCTTTACTTTGATTTCCAGTGCCAGGAACGTTCCCACCCCTTCAAGTAGACACTTCACTACCAAAGGAGCCTGCAGGGCAGGAGGTGTGACTGTGTCAGCCCTCACTACAAGAGGTACATTTCAGCTTGTGGTTGATGCTGTCTGAGCAGCTGAAAGGCCACCACAAATATAAAAAAATCCCATGGAAATCCCTGAGAAACTTGGGGTGTCACTGAGAAGCTGATTCCCCAGAAGGAACTGTGTCTGTGTGTTTTTCAAAACTGGATTCCAAGATTTTTCTGGGCACAGCGCCCAACCACTGAGTCTGGGAAGAGGAGGAAGTTCAGCTGCAGAATGTGTGCTTTTCTTAGTGCTCTTCTGGCCACTGGATCATGGTTAGTTTGTCCTGGTGGCCAGATGGAAAATCCATCCCTTACTGTAAACAGCCCTGCCTGCAAATCTTTCTGGCAGAGAGGGATTATTTTTCTTTTCCAGTAAAAGCCTCCTGTTTCTCCAGCCTTTGGGAAGTGTTTGCCACTTGTCTGTGTACAAAGGATGGTTCAAGGACCCTCAAAACCTGTAAGTCTTCTCTGAAGGAAAGGCAGTTGGTAGGAGAGGAGCCCTGCCTCAGTCCTACAGCCCCTACGCCTCCCAGGGGATGATCCCTGCCCATCCCAGGGCTGTGCCACACCACCCTCCTGGCTTGGCACAGGTTGCCCAGGCACCTGTTCAGAGCTGATACAGCCCATGGGCACCTCTAGGTGGTGGCTTGGGCACATCCATGCTGTGACTGACTCACATTGGGAAATTCCTGTTTCTTCCCCCTGAAAGGAGGGGAAGCTTCCTGAGACTCAGATTTGAACTCACCTTTCCAGCTGGGATTAACTCAGTTCTCACACTCCTGAGCAGCCATTCCCTGAAGGGCTCCTTCCCCTGCTTCCTTCCTGAGTGAGGAGATGGAGAACTACTCGGTATTCCTATTCAACACTGGGATTGCTGATCCAAAGGGCTCTTTCCAATATGATCCCAATAAAGGTACAGAATCTGCTGCAGGAGTGATGGTTGTTCTCTAAGGGGGACGAGATGGGACCAGGCAGGCAAGAAGGAATGTGGGCTGGTTCCTTTATCTTCCTGGTAGTGGTTTGTGCAGAGAATGTCCCATCCAGAGCAAAACTGTTTGCTCACCTGTTAATCAACTCTCTCACACTGTCTGATATTCACAGTGAATCTTTCTGAATAAAGAGCAGAATTAAATTCACTTTCTGCATAAAGTTTTAAAATCTCCTTAGGCAGATAGTCAGGTTTTTTTTTGTTCTATGTGAATACACACATAATAGATACAGAGGCTTTCCCAAAAGGTGGGGAACCCAGCAGAGGCTGGATAGGGACAGCTGGAACAGCAGGGATGCTGTGACCAGTGGTTTCGCCAAGGTAAAACATACATTGAACCCCACAGGTGGTTTTTCCTGCTGAGGACAACAGACCTCTGCCAGCAAAGCCTGGCTGTGCTCCAACACAACCACCCCAAGAGAAGTCACCCAGTGGTTCTCCATCAGCAACAGAACTCAAATACGTGCCAAATTTCCATGACAAGTGTCCAGTTTCCCTTGGTTCCAGTCAGGTGTGAGGTCACCAAATATGTCATTCCATGTTTTGCAGCCCAGTGAACTTGAAATCCATGGAACCAGTGCCCTGCAAGTCCTCCGTGAGCTCGACATTTGTCCAAGGGATCAATACGTGTGACAGAACCGAGATGGGCTGCAGTGCAGGGAACAAAGCCTCTTACCAGTGCTTCCAGTGTCCCAGCCTTTATTCCCATGTTCTCCTTTCCATGTCCCATGCTCTGTGCTGCGGTGATGCCCTGTAGCAGTGAAGCTGAGCAGGAGAGGAGGGAACTGCCACCCTTCACCTGTTGGTGCTGGAGGATAAAAAAGGGCTTTCCAGTTGTGTTTCAAGCTGCAGTTTGTCCCTGAGATCCAGGAAACCTTCATGTCTTGGCTCTCATGGCAGACACAGTCCTGACACCTTTCAGCAGATGGCGTGTAAAATTAGGAAAGGAGGGGATAGGAAGGCTGGTAGGGTCCAATTTCCTTTTATTGTTTCACTTCTCAGTTCATAGAGTCCCACAGTCAGTGAGGTTGGAAAACCCCTCCCAGCCCATCCAGTCCCCGCTGTGCCCGATGCCCACCTTGTGCCCCAGCCCAAAGCACTGAGTGTCACATCCAGTCCTTCCTTGGACATGTCCAGGCACGGGGACTCCACCACCTCCCTGGGCAGCCCCTGCCAAGGCCTGACTGCCCTGTCTGTGAAGAAACTCCTCCTGATGTCCAACCCGAACCTCCTCTGGGGCAACTTGAGGCCATTCCCTCTCATCCTGTCCCTTGTTCCATGGGAGCAGAGCCCAACCCCCCCCGCCAGCTCCCCCCTCCTGTCAGGGATTTGTGGAGAGTGATAAGTTGAAGCAGTAAGTGGCTTTTCCAGAGCATCCAGGAGCTAAAGACATGCCTGAGATTTTTTTTTTTTTTACTCATGGAATTTCCTATAAAAGCCTCAGACCCTGAAAAAGTCTCCACTATCCCTGCCCAGGAAAATGTCTCACTCATTATTTCCATTATCAGACCACAAATGTTTTATATCCCTAACAAATTAGGAGGCCCAACCCCTGTCAAGGGAGGCCTCAGAAGAGAAAAAAAATGGTCTGTGAAAATTACAGACCAGCTTGTGTGACACTGGGGCTGTTCAGAGATTAATACGGTGCCACCAAAGCCCTGAAATTCTCCTCTCAGGCTGAATGAGAAAAAAAAAACATTGTCCTTCTTTCTACTGCTGTTCAAAGAGAAATGACACCTTAAATTAAGGAATGAGAACATTTATCCACAAATATATTTACAGGTGCAAGCTTAGGGGCTGGAAGGACATCAGAGCCAGGCAGGATGCTTGCTAGTAATCAATAATTACAGGAAATGTTGGATGCTCCATCCCTGGAAGTGCCCAAGGCCAGGTTGGAGGGGGCTTGGAGCAACCTGGTCTAGTGGGAAATGTCCCTGCCCATGGCAGGAGGTGGAACTGCATGATCTTTAAGGTCCCTTCCAACCCAAATCGTTGGGTGATTCTACGATTCTTTACCGTCCCACAACAAAAATTAGAGCAGTAGAAAGTAGCCCTGAAAGTAGAAAGGGGGCAAAGTTGGTGTGTGCAGGATGCCACCATAGCACTGCCCGTGGGCATCGCCCCCATCCCGAGGGCAGCACCCACCCGTGGGGTCCCGCGGCAGCCGGACAGGCCCGTCAGCACCCTGGAGAGCAGCCGCCGGCTGCTCCCGGGGCTCCCGTCCGGGGCGTCCCTTCCCGAATCTCCACTCTCAAGGTAACGGTGAAGAGACGCCCGTGGCTTTCTCCCGTGACACTCTGGTCTTTAGTTCCCACAAACCACCCAAGGGAAAGCAGCTCCCACCCCTACGGTCCCCACCTGCACGAGCTCCTGGTCATCCAAAATACTGACATTGGGGGGGGGGGGGCTTCGCCTTCTTTGGCACCTTGGAGATGTTTGGATTTCCCACAAAATGATAGTAAGGGAAAAAAAAATACAATTAAGTGGTTGCTTCAGTTTTATAGAGGGTTTTGTTTGCGGAGATCGGGAACGCCCTCCCTGCCCTCCTGCGCTGTCCCCGTGATGGTAACGATGCCTCAGTGTGGCCAGCTGGGGAACTGCTCTCCTTCAGAAGCCCTTCGTTGTTTTCTGCTTTTGAAATAACTGTGAAGTTCTTTTTTTAAACAACCAAAGGAAGTAGAAAACTTAGGGCAGTCCCATAAGTGCCATCAGTCAGAGTCAGAGTGGACCATCCTCCTCATCCCTGCATAAATCCAGGACTTTAGACCCTCTCCCCACTACGTTGCCACCTCACCTCTGCTTTTTCCCATCCCTGGAGTCAGGAACCCTGTGACTCTTGATGCAGAGCTGAGTAGGAGGATGTAGCTTCATTTCCAGGAGTGTTTGAGTGTCAGACACTGAGGCCAAGTTCCCAATTCCCAGACAAAAAGGGTGTTTGGACACTCACAGCTGAATTTAAACCACTGGCCTGAGACAAGACCAGCAGAAGATGAGAGGAAGGGAGACAGAAAACCTTCACCTGTGTCAAAGTGACCATGAAGAGAAGAGGAATGGCCGGTTCTTTTGTGTTCATGGTGTAGGAATGATGGGCTTCAGCTGCCAGACATCAGGAAAAATGCCCCAACATGAGCAGCAGAAGGACAAGATTTTCCCTGAAGGCCATGAAATCTCCACTGATGGTGAAGAAGGAGGACTCACTCCCAGGAGTGTGAGCCGAGCAGGAAAACTCTGCCTTGGGAAAACTCTCAATGTCCATGCAGCCCTACTTTTATGGCTGGGATTGGAGACTTATTCTAGGTTTACAAAGGAGAAGCTTGGAGCTGGCCATCCAAAGGCTGGGCTCTGCATCCTCTCTCCTGCTGGGACCCAGGCAGAGGCTGGGCTGGGGTCAGAGTTCCCCTTCATTGACTGCAGTACCTGGAAACCTCAATCAGGTTCTCATTGGGGTCTCGGAAGTAGATGGATGTTATTGGACCCACAGCACCAGTCCTGGCCACGGGACCTTCTTCAATAACCACCCCACAGGCCTGGGAGGACACAGAAGAGCAGGGGTTTAATGCTTCAGGCCGTGTCCTCAGGGTTTTGTTCACTCCTCCCCCCAGCCTTGAGAACGTGAGCTGTTGGATGAAGCAATCCTGACATTCCCCAAGACACAGACCCTGAAAGTGTCATTTGGAGGGTCTGTGGCTCTGTGTCTCTAGGGATCCCACTGCCCTGTGGACACTCCCTGCCTGCCTCACCTTTAGATGATCCAGCAGCTGCTCCAGGGGCACCTGTGTGATAAGGCAGAGATCTGCAGAACCAGGGACTGGGTACCGAGCCTTGGGTTCAAACTCCTTTCCAACCTCGTGCAGATTGAACTTCTGGTTGCCAAAACGTAAAGCTTTGCGATTTCCCTGTCCCCAAAGAGGAAAACCAGAGTAAATGAGACTTCCCAGGCTGGAAATCCTCAGCATCCACTCACCTGTGCAGCCCTAAAAGCTCTAGGGATCTGATGTGGTCAATCTAACTCAGGGCTTTGCTTTGTGGCAACCCAAAAATTGATCACTGCAAGGCTCCCATGGTATTCCTCAAGATGTGGAGTGACCCAAGAAAGTCCTACAGACACATCCAGATACTCCAAAACACAGTGATGGATGTTTTCGGGTTTGGACACTCTCCATCCTGGCAGCAGCCACACAAAGGGACAGGCTGACACTGCCATGGGGACAAAGCTGATGAGATGGAAAGAGGGTGGGAAGGAGGTTTTGGCATCTCTTTGCAGGATCTCAAGGGGATTTCTGTAGGCTCATATGGCAGCTGAGTCCTGAGACCCCCTGGACGTGCAGGGCACTGACCACCTAAAGAACAGACTGAGTTGTGAGTCTGCTTTTAGGAGGCTTGGTGGGGCAGGAGAGAAGGACACAAGCTTGGAAGTGAAAAAGGTGCAGTGTGTCCATTCAAAGCAATCAAAAGCATTTGAAACTTGGGGAGGAGATGAGGTGGGGTTGGAAATGGAAATATGAATCAACTTTTCCTCTCTTTGCCAATGGAAATCCCAAAACAGGAGCTTGCCAGACACCTTTAGACAACATGTGGGTTTCACGGTTCTCCTCCTTCAGTCCTAGAAGCTGTTTTTCAAAGAATCTTTCACTTTTTTTAATCACTTTGACCCCTTTCACAGTGTGGGTTGGACTTACCCCTGACTCAGCTTGACTTATCCCGGACTCAGCTTGACTCTCCAGAAACTCAAAGCTCCATGGCCTGCAGCTTTTGCTGTTCCTACCACCTGCACCCCAAGGAGGTGCCCAGAGAACCCATCAGAGATCCACAGGTCCCACCCACTGGCCCAGAACAGCAGTTCTGGGTCCCCTAGACCCAACCCAGACCTGTGCCCCATGTTACCTTGAAAGTCACCACCTCCATGCCCAGGACTTTGGAATAAAAGGCCACAGTGTCCTCGATGCTCTTCACAGTCAGCACAAGGTGATCCAGATGCTGGATGAAACACGAGGGGGGACTCACACACTCCTCCTCCTTCCATGACATGTTCTCAAGGCTGGGAGCTGGCATGGAAAACCAGAGAATGTGAAAGTTGGGAGCATCCAGCCACTTAGGGCCACAGTCCAGGCAGCTGCAAATGGAGGTCACGCAGGTTTGCTCTTGACCTGCAGGTGGCACAAGTACAGAAGCAATAAATCCTGCTCCCTGGAAGGGCCTCACACCCCTGGGGGCTCCGGCAGCACCCGAGCCTGCCAGAGCCCCTGGCTGGGGCCACGTCTGCAGGACCAGCTGGGTGACCTCACTGAGGGCTGATGTCACCAAGACGCTGAGCTCCCAATGCACAAAAACCCAGGAAGGACCAAGTGTGTGATCCTTCCCTCCAATCCCCTCTGGGGTCTCCCCAGCCTTCCTCACGTCCAGGTGTGAACATTCATCCAGGGGAAGTAAAGATAGAGAGTGGAGACCCAAGCTGGGACCTGGCAGGAGTAGATGTCTCCAGGGACATGTGTTGTCATCTGCCTTCAAGCTGCTGGGTGTCATCACCAGGCAGAGGGGGCTGCCAGGGGCTCAAGGTGATGCAGCATGAGGGGGTAGGGGCTCAACAGCCTGAGTTTAAAAACAGTTCTTGATGTTTTCTGCTGGGCTCATATCCCCTGGCACTGCCCTTCCCTTTTGGGGACAGTGGGTTAGTGGTGGCCTTGGCAGTGCTGGGGGACCAGCTGGACTCGATGACCTTGCAGAGATTTTCCAGTCTCCAGGATTCCATGATTCTCATGGTGAATGCTTGGCAAGGAGAGATCTCGCAGGAGCAGGGTCAGTACAAAGCCAGGCACAGTCTCACCACGGAATCTGCTCCCTGCAGCCAGAGGACCCTGCTTGGAGAAGGACCCCATTGTCCTGCTCTATGGCCTGGCCTGGCCCTTGCCCAGTGACTGTTCCAGTTCTGGGGGCAGCTGTGAACACACCCAGCAGAAAGTCACTGCCCCTCCTTGCTGCTGGTGTTCAACAACCTCTCCTCAGACCAACCTAGCTTAGTCCCTCTGCAAATCCCTTCCACCCAGCACGTCCTCCTGGGCGCTCCCAAAGTCCAAGACCTTTGTGTCCCGGCCTAGAGCTCCCACCTCCTGCCCAGCCAGCCCTGCCAACACAGCCTCCCCTCTCAGGTGAGCCCCTCAGTCAACACCTGCAAGGAAAGGGGGGGCAAAAATAGAGGGTTACCTGCCAGAGGGGACAGAGCCGGGCAAGGCGGTGCCAGGTGGGTCCCCACGACCTCCCTCTTCCTGCTGGGTGAGCAGAAACGTCACAGGAGAGTGGGAGGGAACAATGAGATTGGAAACAGGAGCGCTGAGGTGAACCTTGACCCAAAGGACATGAAAGTCCAACCGCTTGAAAAATCCCGGAAAAGCAGCCTGGATATTTTAACCCCATGTTTTTCCTTTTCCAAGGGAGGGAAAGTTGGGTTTCTGTGCTGTGTGAAAGCTCTCACTGGGGTGATTTTATTCCCACTGGATACCCCTGGAGAACAGGGAACGTGGCAAGCAGCCACAGCAGGCTCCCACCTCCCTGGCAGTGGACAGTGTGCCTGTTCACTATTTTGCCTCCAAGATTATTTTCTAACATGCAACAAACTGAGCTCTCATTGCCCTATAAGGCAAATTCCAAAGAGTTTGGGATCTTCAGTTGTTTAGAGAGAAGGATGGGAAGGGACAGTGAGCTCCGTGATCATCATCCCAAGAATCAGAGGCCATATTTAAAGAACAACAATATATTAGTGTGTTGTGACGTTGGTGGAGGAAGAGTCATAAGGAAATGGGATAAAAATTCCCTGAGGGACCAGTTTGGATATCTAGAACTGTAGCACTTTCTCCACTCCAGTTGACATGGGACTAAATCTTAGCTGAAGGCACTAAAACTATTAATATTGATATCTCTGGACGTCCGTCTGTCAGGTGTCTTTCACAGGAGAGCTGGGGGAGAAACGGAGCATGTTCTGATCCCTGGATGTGGTCACACTACACACACATGGGGGTCTCAGGGTGTTTCAACCCTCTGTTAAAGGCTCCCTGGGAAATCTGAGCATGGATAAGAAGGAGAGAGTCCCTGGAGAGAGATCTTTCCCCTGGGAATGGTCTGCTGAAGAGGTGCAGCACCAGCACTCAGTTTGTCACAGAAATGGGGGATTTGGAGGGTTTATTTACTTGTGGTGCTTTGGAGCAGGGACACTGTGGTTTGGGTCTGAGAACTCCACTTCCCCAAGGGAGTTCCAGTCTAAGACTGACAAGTCTTGGACATTTAGGTCAGGGTGTGATCCCACAGCTCAGGCTTGGGTTTTGAGTTCAGCTCTTTAAAGGTGTTGCTGCAGATGAGGGTTCCTGGGCTGCTCCCAAGATCCTCCAGAGAGGGTCTTCTTTACATGTTGGATGCAGTGATGGAGTTGAAGTAGCTCAGCAGGTCCTCCACGGTGAAGTCCATGGCAATCCCTGATCCTGCATAGCAGCATTGGGTCAGATCCTCAAACTCTTGGTACTGGCTGATGAACTCCGGCTCCATGGCATGTCACACCACCTTCAGCTCCCTTCAGAAGGCCCTGACAGCTCCAGCTGTGCAGCCCTGAACCCCCAAAACATTCCAGAGTTACACCCACATCCCGCCCCAATTACCGGCAGAAGGTCTTCCTCTGGGGAGAGGTCCTCGTGGATTTTCCTGTAGAAGGTCTCCAGGGCTCTTCCGACTTCCTTGCCAGGATATTTCTCAAGGACCTTCCTGAGCTCCTGCTTGCTGTAGGCCAGCTGGAAGCTCACCTCCTCCTTCACCCCCTGAGCCAGGCGAGCTTTCATCCCTTCAAAGAAGTGCTGGAAAGGGAAGGAGACATTCTATGATGAGCCAGCCTGAGGTGGGCTCCTGTGTCAGGATCGCTTCTCTCAGCTCCCTTCCCACATCTAATTAAGTTGAAACGAAGTATTGGAGCTTGTTCATCCTCCAGGAAAGCAGAGTTTAGGGAATTCCACTGGTTCTGCTCTGCAAGCAGCATCTCTAAGGGCTGCAGGCCCCTGGAGCAATGGGAGTGCTGGAAAAGCCACTTGATGCTTCCTCCAGCTTTGCTCCCCACAGAGGCTTTGGAGCCAGAGGTGGGGATGGGGGATCCCAGAACCTGCAGAAGTGTAAAGCAAAACTCAAAAGTTTTCTCAGTTTTTGGGACATGCATCTCTATCTCTGCCATAGCTGCATGTGGAATTCCACATCCGGTGGAATAATCACTTCCTTCATCCTACTGTCCACCCTCCTGATCACACATCCCAAAAATCCGTAGGCTGTCCTGGGTATTTCCACTGCAATTTGGCTGTGGAGAAACACCCTAAATCCTAAGGATTTTGAGTTCCTAAATGTAAGAGCTGTTTCCAACAAGCAGAAACGGGCTCCCACATTCCTTACGCCCCTTGGCAACTTCTCAAACCCAAAGGGCTTCGTGGTCTGCTGGAGAGGCCACAGCAAGATTTTGGAGATCCCTGAGTGGAATGAAATCCAGGTACCTTCATACACCACTGGCTTTGTTGGGAGCAGTGAAATCATCCTTTCCCTCACAGAGGGAGGACTGGAAGCTGTAAGCAGAGCAGGAAGCACAAGACCCCGAGCTCAACTCCCAGTCGAGCCAACAAGACGTTTGACAGCAATGACTGGAAATAAATTGAAAGGAACAGGGCCCTATGAATAATTCAAGCTGAGCTCAGTCCGTGAGTAATTTTAGGCCAGTGAGAGAAGCAGCAGAGCAGCCATGGTTGAGGGGAGGAAGGAGTGAGCAAAGCCAGGTGCTCTTAGTTCAGTTAACAAAGCAGCTGCTCGGGAAGTGTGGAATCTGTGTCAGAACGATCAGCCCAGGCAGCCGTGAAAGAAGAAATGAGCATCTGCCAGACACAGACATGCAACCCAGAGCAGGGGCTGAGCAGGAACTTCTTAGGATTGCTTCGGAAAAGTTGCACCCAAGTGTATCTTGGTCTACGGCCTTCAGGTGGACAGGAGGAAAAAGCAGCAGGAAAGTGAGAAAACCCTTCACATTTTTAGGATTGTCCGTGATAAAAAGGCTTCCTTGTGAAGGCAGAGTGATCACATTGTCTTGATAGAGGAGATTTTTTTCCAGTGAGAACAATCACTCATCCATCAATTATCCCATCAATCCAACCTCGCCAGGGATGTGGCAGAGTCCCCACCACTGAGGTTTCAGGATGGGATTGGACAGGCTGCTACAGAATCTCATCCAGGTAGCCTTTCCAAGGCAGTTTGGATCAGATGGTCTTCAAGGTCCCTCCCAGCCTGGGCTGTTCTGTGATTCTGTGATGCTGCAGAGCCCTGCCCTTGCTGGGGCTGCTCTGCACAGTGAAACCCAGAAGCAAGTGGGCAGAGAAGAGATGGAAACACAGGGATGTGACAACAAACTCATATAATGCCAGACTGGATTCAGGGAGGGGTGATTTCAACACCAATAAATTGCTAGCTTTGGGAAGGGCAGCTGCCCTTCGAGGCCCAGAGGAGGGTCGGTAGATCCTGTACCCACATGGAGCTTCTCCAGGGGCTGGCCCAGGCACTTGATGACATGTATCTCCATGTGCTCAGGAAAGGGCTGATCAAAATACAAAGCAGTAACACAAGATTGTAGCATTAGTTGCTTACTAAAGCTAATTTTTAGATAGATTTAGAATAGGGCCTTGCAGGAACAGGAAACTTCGGAGTTTTGAAGTTTAAGAGGAGGGACCTTGAAGGCTGATAAAGAGAGGCTCCTAGGGATGATACCAGTTTTGAGTTAATTGGACAATGCCAGCTCAGCAGTTAGTCACAAAGTTGAAAAGTTCAGGCCTGAGGAAGACTTCTTACTTCATCCAAAGACCCCCAAAAAAAGACCTCCCAAGGCGCATTCCAGGGCGGAGTTATAGGAGTGGTGCACGTTAATGATTCCTGTCCCGCTTCCTGGAATTTGCTGACACAGAGAATGCACATGGAACACAACTAATGTATATGGAACACAACTAATGTATATGGAACACAACTAATGTATATGGAACACAACTAATGTATATGGAACACAACTAATGTATATGGAACACAACTAATGTATATGGAACACAACTAATGTATATGGAACACAACTAATGTATATGGAACACAACTAATGTATATGGAACACAACTAATGTATATGGAACACAACTAATGTATATGGAACACAACTAATGTATATGGAACACAACTAATGTATATGGAACACAACTAATGTATATGGAACACAACTAATGTATATGGAACACAACTAATGTATATGGAACACAACTAATGTATATGGAACACAACTAATGTATATGGAACACAACTAATGTATATGGAACACAACTAATGTATATGGAACACAACTAATGTATATGGAACACAACTAATGTATATGGAACACAACTAATGTATATGGAACACAACTAATGTATATGGAACACAACTAATGTATATGGAACACAACTAATGTATATGGAACACAACTAATGTATATGGAACACAACTAATGTATATGGAACACAACTAATGTATATGGAACAGAGCCAATGCATATGCAATATTATGTCGCACAAAAGCAGCGGAACAAAGGCGATGGATGCACCCGGCACTGTGAATGAACATACCTGCTTCAATATTCTTTGGGAGTTTTGGGGTTTGCTTCCGCAAGTCAAGGGGAATTTCAGGTTTCCAGGTTAACCAGAGCTCCCTGCTCCAGCAGCCTGCCCTCGGGCAGGCCTCGGCGCCCCGAGCGCCGGCACCGCCACCCCTGCCGCGGGTGCGGCCCCGCGGGCACCACGGCGGCCTTGCTCTGCCCCTCACAGAGGGAAGGGGGCTGGACGCGGGCACAGTCCGGAGGGCCGAGGGCAGCAGGGAGCGAAGGTAAGGCACCGTTGTCCCAAAGCAGGTTCTTTCAGCCGGTGTGCAAGAGGCCGATCCACTCACAGAGTCGAGGTATTTCATTTACAGTTCTGCGCAGAAAGGTGGGCCGGACAGCACGACGACTACCAAAAACTTTCCACTATTTTTACATTTTCGGAAGTTTTTACGTGTTCAACATCTTGCAGCGCTACTTTCAATTCTCCCTCCCGCTCCCGTGCTCCGCCCCCCGCGCGGCTCCGCCGGTCCCGGCCACGCGCCGGCAGGGGGGGAGCGCGAAAACAGAGCGGGCGGCGGCGGCGGCGGCGCTGGGCCC
>VXAY01004570.1:133917-220168 GCA_013399855.1 Oxyruncus cristatus
CGCTGGGCCCGGCCTGCGGCTCCCCGCGGGCGGCGGGCGCGGCCCCGCAGCGGAAAGGGGCCGTCGGTTCCGCCGGCGGTTGCCGAGGGAGCGCGGAGGAGGCGCCGCGCTGGCGGGCGGTGAGTGCGGGGGAGCTGCTCCTGCTGCGGGCAGTGCGGCGGGGCTGGAGCTGCTCGGGGGAATTTATTTCCCACAGGAACGTGCCGCCGTGCCCTGCACTGGGCTGTTCTCAGCTGGGGAGCCGGCCTGCGGCGCCGCTCCCGAAGAGGTGGTGTCAGACCCATGAGGCTCCTCGCTCGCAGCCCGGTGCCCCTGGGAAAAGACCGAGTGTCTCACCACTTTAATCAGAACAGGCCTGAGAGGCTGCCTTAGTTGCAGCTTTGCACGCAGAAAGGCCGCTGGGCGCAAGCGGCAGTTGCGTTCCTGTGCCCGAGGGCGCCCAAACGCGGGGAGTGCAGCTTTCTCCTCATGAGGCAAACGCTGCCTTCCCTTCCTGCTCCTTCCAGTCGGGTAAGCCTTTGTCAGAACTGGCGGAGCTGAAGAAAAACTTTGGAAGCACTTGTAAAATATATTAAAGGCAAAACACGGTTGTTTTCATTTTTCTGTGTTGTAGTAGGACTTACAGGTCTGAGAGATGTTTCTCCCCTCTGTCTACAGCAGAATATTGTGATCTTGTTTCTTAGTATCTTCTCCTTTTTTCCTTTCCACCTCCTAAAACTCACAGCACTGCAAGAGATAATGTTTGAAAGATGATACGTGAAAGTTGATATGTGTGAATACTCCTTCCAGATAATAGATGTGATTATTTTAGATCACAATCCAAATAGAGTAAATGTTCATCTTTGAAGGAGTCAATAGAGAGAGAGTGTAGGCTGGAAATACTTTGTGATAGGCCAAGGTAGACTGGTGGGTTTTCCTCCTTTTTTTACTTTTTCTTTTTTTGTTCTTCCCTCTATCAGAGAAGTGGGACAGGATTTTGTGAGAAAAGCATCATCTTGGCCATGTCCAAGACTCTGGAAATTCTAAATCCATACTGAAACAATTAAATGTCGCAGTTTTTAAGATTTCATTAGAAACCCTGTCTGGCCCCACTGGCTGAGAACTTTTGATATTTTAAAATCCGCAGTTTTGCTACTTTTGAATGATACTGGGACAACAGTTCACTTCTGGGAGTTACGTAGGAATTTGGACCTAAAGCATGAGGTTTGATACTCTAGTTTTAAGTGTCCATCTTATTACGATCTGTTCTTGTCTGACACTGCAAATCCGTATGCAGTTTTTTGTAGTAATTTGCCAGATACTGGTGGTGATAGAACCAGTTTTTTAAGTAGTGCAGTATATAAGAAAGTTAAGGTTTCTTTAACTTCAGTAACTACATCTAAAATTCTTACTTATACCTAATTAAAGTTCTTATAGGTTAATCCTAGAGAAATGGAAATTTTTCCTCTCTTTATATGTGAAGTTCTTTTCTCTAATTTTTGATTAACAAGTGCTGAAGTGACTGTAGGGCAATCTTTTTTGGAAATAAAACCTGATTTAAGTTTTTAGGGTACAGCATGACATGGATCTGGCCAGATATAAATACAAATTTCTCTCTCTTGCTTTATTATGCTTCTCTTATTTGAGGTACAAGCATATCTTTTGGCTGTGTTTTTTAAATGAATGGATTTCTTTCATGCTGAAGAGAAGAGCCATAGCAAAGTTTCCTAAGCGAGCAGGAAATAGTGAAAACCAGTAATATTTGCCTGTGCCTATTATTATGCTGGTGTTTTTGAAGCTTGGTTTTGATAGATCGCAAACATTGTGGAGTCTTACTGATAAAATATTTGTTTAGCTCTTGACATCTCTGAAATTTGCCAAAAACCCTTGTCATTTTTGATTTGTGAATCAAAAGACAAAGACAGCTACATTCTGGAAAGACATAATTGTAACATCTTCTCCTTGCTCCCATCATGAACCAAATTTGGGTTGCTCATCTAGAGGTAAAGGTTTTGGTTTCCCTTTAATCTCAGTTGCTGTAGAGATATTGGTACAGTGACATATAATAATGACCACAGTAATGAACCTACACCTGAGTGAAGTCAGTGACTGCAGGCAGCGCTTTTTTAACAAATTACAAAACAGTTTTGAAAGAATAACACAAAAAGGGGTGAGACCACTGAAAAGCTAGATTCCAGTTGATGCATATTTGTCGTGGTTTGCCAGTTGTGCCACTGGTTGTGACGGCTGCATGCCATGGACATCAGCATCACAGAGTGTTGGTCTCCGTTTCTGTGCCTGACAGCGTTGCAACTGCAACCTTATCGCTAATCAACAAATGCAGATCAGTTCAGGCATTTCAGTGGTCATGACAAGGAAGCATTTGTTCCACGGTAAAGAAAAATGGGTTCAGGTTTTTATAAACCGTTAAAGCTGGAAATAATACTAAATTTTAGCGAAAAGAGAGTGAAAGCAAGACTGACTTGTTGGAAACTAAACTTCCATTAATAACCTTTTTGTTCCTTTTGGACAAAGCCATAGGGACGCTTGTATTTTGTACATGGATTAAAGCTGGCATAACGTTAAACTTAAAAGTTTAGATTGTCCTCTGAGCAATTCAATTGAGATAGGAGCATTTATAATAATATATGTTTGTTATTTCAGTGAATCTGTCATTACTTTTGTCGTTGTTTTATATGATGTACTGTAGTTCATTCTAGTCTCACAGTTTAAATTGCAGATGGAGAATCGTGTCATTTGAATTTTGTTACTGGTAGATCAGCCATGCCTGTTTCAGCTGATGAAACCGTGGGGGACCTGGCTGTGAGAGATACAGGTCTAACTCCAGCTGGAATTGAAGGGCTACAAGGTTTGTACCAGATGCTACTTACTGCAGTTACAGACTTTGTTCAGTGACTTCTTTAGTTTCTTTCTAAAAATGTTTCTGACGTTCCTGCTCGCAAAATTAAGTTCGAATACCATTCAAAATGTCAGTTAAATTCTGAAAGGTGCTGTGACCTATTGGTTGTTATAAGAGAGGAGCTATTGTGAGATGCTAAAACCTGGAAAACTCACTGAACTATAACGTTCATCCTTCCAAAAGGAAAGAGAACTTTTTTGCTGAATTAAGGTTAAGGCCAGATCCATTTTAAAAAATGGGAACCAAAAGTACCACGCAATTCTTATATGTTACTCAGCTGCTATTAGAAAAGAACTGCTGGACTTATTTCAGAATTATGAGTTAATCCTTTCAAGCTTCAAGAGACTATGTTGACTTTGAAACAGATTTGAAAGCATCTTCATTGTAATGCTAATTTTATGTTTTAAGTAGTATGTTTGATCATACTTGGTTGCTTGCTAAGTTGTTATATTTGCACTGTGTAGTAGGTAATTTTTTTAAATTTTTTAGTTTGGGTTTTTGGCTTTTTTTTGTTTGTTTAGTTTGCTGCATCAGGAAGCAAAAGGGAAGTGATTAACATGCCAATAAATCTGAAAAAATTATCAGACTGATGGAAGTGTAAAATATCAAATTACTTGAAAATTCTCATTAATTTTTTTTTCAGTATTTCAAAGTGAGATAGACTTTGAATTATGTGTTGTTGAATGTATTGAAGGTAATTGAAAGTTGCCTTGTTTTGGGTAGAATCTTCAGCTACACAGAATGTAAAAGCTCGACAAGCTATATCACGAATCAGTCGAGAGGAACTGGAAGACAGATTTCTTCGTATAAGCGATGACCACATCCTACTCAAACAGCATGCAAATAAGCAAGAGGAAAAAATTAAAAGGTATGGGATTTAGTATTTTTATTTTAACTTTTTTGCCCCTCAGAACATTATCAACGTATTAAAAGTCATGCTGATTTCTCTCAGAGCACTTTCTAATGCCATGGTAAAAATCATGCATTGGAATCCATTTCTGTATTGATTTCTGGTTGTCTCTGAGTACGTGAGATGCTTTTTGCAGTGGACCCTGTTAGATCTTCATGCACAGAGCTACACTGCTACCTACTCCTTTGGAGTTGTCACTTCTGGTTCCCAGCTGTGCTTAGCAAAGTACAAATATAACAGGTGTTCTGGGAATTGAAGAAGAAGCTATAGAAGCCTAATGATTTATCAGGAGTTTTATTCTAGAGTCAAAATGACCCACATAGAGAGATTCTGCCCCTTTTTTTGTCCCCGTCTGTTTTTCAAGAAGCTGACTAGCATCTGGCCTTTTATCATTGAGTTATCGCTAAAATATTTTTATAATCAGCTCTCCTTTATTCAGCATAATAGATAACTCCAATGAAAAAGTCCCAGGTAGCATGGGGAGCACAGTACCCAGTGTGCCCAAAAATATACAAGCAACTTTAGGCTGATTATTAAACTTAGCACACTAAGATTTGTGTGCTAATTTTTGTCAGCATTTACTGTGCCTGCAGAACTGTTTGCAGTAATACTGTATTGCAGGAGGGCTGATTACTCCCAAACCACTTTTCCTGTGTGTTCCCATTGTGCTAATTGCTAATCAAGTCCTGCTGCATGTGATCAGGCTTCCCACCAGAAGCCAATGAATTCATCAAAGGGCAGCTGAAAATATTGCTTCTGTACATGAGACTATTTCATACTTTGTTAAGGTCCAAAATATTCTTTCCTTTTGGCTCAGTATTCAGTGAGATCCAATAGATCAGCATGACATAATTTCCATCTTTTCTGTCAGACTGTTGTCAGATATAAGATGATAGAGCAAATTAATTGTTTCCTCAGTTCAAATGGCTGTTACTCTGTTTCTGAGCACAGCAAGGTGGGACATAGCACTCCGTATCCACTTAGGTAAAATTACACATAATGTCCAAATTGGTATACCAAGGTACAGAAAATAAAAAATATAGAGTGTTTGTCTAGATTCTCAGAGAAAAATCTAAAGCTAATTCTGAAGCTAAATTTCTTCCCTAGCATCCCTCATGCCAAAACCCTTGTAAGTAGAAGTTTGGAATTAACTTCTAGTAGAATTAATCTGAAAAAAAATCAAACAAAAAGCCTGCTTACAGGCAAGTAACATTCTGTGACATTCTAAAGTTATTACGGATTTTTTTGGTTTCACTTTTGTTCTTTCAAGTAGAAGCTTCTGTCCACAAGTATCCAGAAATAAAACAAGCCCCTTTACACAGATTAATGTGTTCTTATTTTCTTTCTGGGCCTTCAGAAATAAATTAGTTGTAAACTAGATACAGGTCTGGATGATATGTGGCCAATTTTGTAAAGCCTTGAACTTACCTGTCTCATCAAAGCCACCTCTCTCCTTTTGTCCTTTTAAAGATATATGGAATGATACCCTCTGTATCTAATTATATTCTTCAGCTAACTATTCCTTCTCTGAAGCACATTGGTCGTATTTACCCAGAATAAAATTGAGTGTGGTAATAACAACTGTTAAGTCTCTTTTTACGGAGTACCTTCTTAAATATTTAACCACTTTAGAAATGAAATACATAATTAAATCCTAAAAGATTTCAAAAAATTTGAAGATTTCATCTTCAAAGAACTCTTCACAGCCAGTAATAGTTATATTAAAACCTGGATTTATTATCCAGGTTTTATGCTGAAGTCTTCACAGTGATTACTTTTCTTTCAACAGAATACCTCTTACTCTGAGTTTTCACGTTCCTTTTCATAATTTTTTGATTGTTTTCCCCAGAATGACCACCAAGTTAATACGACTCGTTAATGATAAAAGAAGATCTGACCAGATTGGTGGTGGGCCCAGGCGGCTGGGTCAGGCTCTGGAGCTGGAGGAAACGATCGAGCGTTTGCAAGAAAGAGTTCGTGAGCTTGAGAAACAAAATGAGAGCCTCCGCAACAAACTCATTTCAACGAAGCAGCAGCTTCAGATTCAAGGCCACAGGCCCTGTCCGTACAGCCATGTTCAATCTCGTGTTAACACGGGGCTCAAAAAGGGGAGTGAGGCTTCCGGCATGCCGGAGCACGCAAAGAAAGGTATCGTTCCCATTTTTTGGAAACGGGGAACTCGTAGATTGCTCTGTGAAACCATGAGTCGGAATCTCAAAACGTCGTTAGTGCAGGTCAGAAAATACGGAGAGAAATGATCCAAAAATGAAACGCCTGGGAAAAAATCAGGAAGGTTTAGCTCTGAAAGGTGTGAAAGGGACAGGAAAACTCCACAAATAAATAAATATGTCTTACTGTATCTGCTTTGTGTTTGGCTGATTTAAAAATACCATGGAAAGCTCATCCGAAAGTTGTAGTCAGGTATGAATGTTCAGTAAATACTCTCTGGTTTCTCACTGCTTTCTTTGAGTGCAGCCATCTAAGAAATACCTTGGTTTGAACAAAGGTAAATAAAAGTATATATACTCTAGGCATATAGGAATTTCCTTTATGTACCTTGAAATTCTTCTAGGAATTTCCTTTATGTACCTTGAATAAGTTAAAGAAGTCGTTATCGTAAAGAATTCCTCACACTGTGACTACAGTGAATTCAGAAAATATTTAGATTTTTTTTCTTAAACTTTCTGAAAAAATGAAAATAATAAAAATAATTATTTTCTCTTCCCATACTTGTGCAAATAATGGGGCTTAGTTACACTGTTTTGAAGTAAGGAAAAACACATTAAGTATTTTTAAAAATTTTGAATTATTTTAAACATCCTTTCTGTTAAACAGTGCATTCTCAATTTAATATACATACACGCACATGTATGTATATCACAATTACCAATACCTTAAAATAATACGTAGAGACCGAAATTCAAAATGGATCAAATTAACACAAATGCAAAGCAGGTAGTTTTTTTTCAGGTATTTGGGAAACTGATGGTCTCATTTTACCTTGAACCTAAATGACTCCGTTTTGGGGACTGAGGGGTGGCAGCCTTAATGCTGTGTTTGAAATGTAATGCATACTTTGTTCCCACCTCAAAACTTTATTTTTTCTTGCTGAGAAAAGAGAAGTAGAAAAATTTGGAGAAACCATTGCTTTTGCTCCTGAAGTAACAATTCTTGCATAGTTAATTTCTGACTTTTCTTCTTCACTAGGGGCTTAGTATGCTTCTAAAGAACATAAGAAAATTATTTGCACTACCTAAAATGGCCCTTTACTGGCATGTCTGGGTGAATAACACTTGTGATTTTGTAAAGAAAATCCTGACAAAAAGCAATTACAATTCCATGTTCCTGTTTAATAATATTGAGATTGTTCTTCTGAGAAGACACCATCTCTCCTTTCTGACTTTGAAAGTAAAATCTAAAAAGACCTCTCAGGACGTGTTTTTAGCACTTACCACCATGCTGGATCACCCATAGGTCAAACTTTACAGCAGCTGTGTTGTAAATACTGTTTCTTTCCGTGTGTATTTGATGTAAAAATACTTTTTATGGCATCTAAAATAGAAGTTGCAAGCATTTGTACTGTATAGAGATTGCTGGTTTGTTAAATACTTTTTCATTCAACATGACAAAAATTTATCTTGTCTTTGTTTTCAGGAATGAGAGTTCAGAATTTAGAAGTGAGATCATCTGACCTTGTGCTCCCAAAAGATGGACAGAGTCTGCTTGAGGATTCAAGGGCTGAAATAAGAAATTTGTATGATTTTCATATTACTTTTTTTGGTCACTGTTATTCTTAAAACTTACGGTTTTCTTGGAGAGAAAAAAAATACATCTTTTCAGAAGTTTTCACTTCAGAAAATACACTGAAGTGGTTGGATCTGATAACAATAACAATGCAGAAATGTTTTCTGATAAGGAACCGGGAGGATCAGGGGTTTGTAATGCAAAATGCAGGTGCATAAAAATTTGGCTGGAAGTTAAAATTGATCTCCAGTGGAGAGTCTCTCTTTGCTGCTGAGTTTGTATTGTATTTCAACTTGTCAGAGTTGAAAAAAGCAGGAAGGACCTTGGCAGCAAAATTTTTACCAACATAACTCCTAAAACATGTGGGACATCCGATGCGAGTGGTGACTGATGCATTTAAACTTCATTTCTGGAGGCAGACAGATTTTATTGATAAATTGCAAAGAGCATAGTATGGGAGAGTTATGTAAAATGGTTTTGGTTCACTTTCGTGTTTCGAAAATTGGTTTGTAATCCAACCCTTTAACTAAAAATAAACCCTTATAACCTCCCTGATGCAGAGTTTACGTAAGAGTAGGTAGGTGTTATATAGGCTGGAGAAAGTTACTTAACATCTAATGTAAAGATATTGAGGTCTGACTAGAACATTTTTCTTCTCTAAAGTATATGTTTTGAAATCTGGTTTTCCAAAAGCTATTTTAGTATATTTATTTCCGTAATGATTTAGCTAAATTGGATTCAAGACATCATCTGTAAATGCTATATTTTCAATAAATGGGCAGGCTAAGTATAGAAATACATGAATTAATGTGCAGTCATATATTTTGTGCTCGGAGTTGTGTAAACACAAAGATTTACTGGGATCGTAGGAAATCATTGTAGAGAAATGTTTTCATAAATTCTTTTTTAAATTGCATTTACTGGATAAATTCCACTGTTTAAGACACATCTTTTGATTTACTTTTTTCTTGGGGGTGTAAATTTCCCTATCTCAGAATAAAAGCTTAAACATTACTTTCACTGCTCCATCCATTGAAGATCTCATAATCTTTTGATACTAGTCATGGTGGTTTGCTTTTCAGAAAACACTTGGTACTAATAGATTAGAAGGAGGATAATTCCAATATAGAGTCTAAGACACCATGGACAGTGTCTTCAGCCAGGTTCTGCTAAACATTATTCAGTCTACATAAACATTTATTTTGAGAGTTTGCATTCTCATAGTGATTTAAACTCTTTAGCCTCTGTTGTGATGCGTGTGATTAAGAAATACAAATTTTGCTGAACACTTAAAATTTTAGCTCTGTTGAGTATTCATTTAAATTTTTTTTTCTTTTATTAAATACTTACCTGGTCTTGGAATGTAAGATGTTTGTACTTGCAGGGAGACTGTGATTGACTCACAAAGGAAACACATTGAGGAACTAGAATATGCCAGAGAGATTCTTGTGAGTCAACTGAGAAGGAAAGAAAAGGAAATTGAAGAATCTCTCCTACGGCTGAAAGAGCAAGGCACAGCAAGCCAAAGGTATTGTGAGAACCAAGAAGTTCTGTGGTGGAAGCATTAGAAGAGCTATGTCATAATGTTTATACGTAGCTGTGGAAATTACTACTGAATTACTAAATTACTGTAAAGGAGTGTGTACTTTATCCATTTTTTCCCTTTAGTGAAACTAAGTCATAAAACGTTTTGTCAAAGTAGCCATGGATAATTGTAAGCAAGGAGATGGTTGTGATAAGAAGTTATAATGTTTTTTTTTCATAAATAAACAAGTTCACAATTACCACGTTAGAGAATTCATTTCCAGCTGATACAGATTCAGTTGAAGTTCAAGTCATAAAATTTTAATCACCCGTTGTGCCTTCACTATTAATTCTGAATAAAATTTTAGGTATAGGCTCATATGGGCAATTTAATGTTCACTAATACTCATTAAGAATATGGAGCCTACGAATAGTAGAAAAATATTGGCCCTGCTGTCACTGAAAGCATCGGGATAAATCAAACTCTCCAACACTATTTTTAGTATTACAGAATGGCATTACTTTATTCACAGTGCTGAGTGCAGGGGGTCACTCCACCTACATGCACACACACATTCAAAACTTTTTCAGTATTTATACATTTTTGGCAAACAAAGAAATTAACATTCATTGGTTATAGATGATATTGTTCTCTTCACTAATTAGTGTTCTATCTTCTAATGGTTATTGATTTCTCTTTTCTTGTGCTAATTAGTCCACATTTTCATCCTTTTTATTATCTTTTTCCCAGGTACTGTCTTTATTAGTTTCTTCTTTATCTTCTGGTTTCTTCAGCATGTCCTTAGAGGGCTATAAATTGTGCATTCTTTGTGTCCAATTTTCAGCAATACTTCTCTCCCCCAGGGTTTGTTCACTGAAGCATCTGAGGGTTGGTTTAGCAAAACTTAAAGTTTCAGTGATTTTTCTGAAGCTGTTCTAACAATAGCAGTCTGTGGAAAAAAAAAACCCCTTTGCTATGTGCTGGCTAAAGTGAAAAATTGCACTGCTTATATTTAATACACTGCTTATGATTAATTAAAACAAATAATTAAAAAATTAAACCCACTAATTAGGAAAGTTCTATCATTTCCAACACTGTCAAGGTAGATTAGCAGATTTTTAAAGGAATATGATATAGCTGTGCAGTGAAACAAACGAACATACTTGTGAAATGTGTTTCACAATAAAGCCTGTCTTAGTTTAACCTCTTTTCTTTCTCTCTCTTCTCTTTCACTTTTGAAAAAATATATAACTGTGCATTTATCTTCCCCCATTGTTTCAATTTCAGACTGTTCTCTTTAATTGTATTAAGGATTAAATATGGCACAATCATGCATTCCTTACTCATTTGATTTCAGTGACAGTTCTACATGGATGAGAAATACGTGGTCAGTCTTTTAAGTGCCTTTCAGGGGAGGGAACCCCGTTATTATGTGCAAGCATTCAGTTGTGCATCAGTGGCACTACAGAAATAAAGCATCATAATGAGTGCTATTAAATTATTTACATAGTTGGAAGTCCCCCTACTGAGAATTTCCTTTATGTACCTTGAATAAGTTAAAGAAGTCGTTATCATAAAGAATTCCTCACGCTGTGACTACAGTGAATTCAGAAAATATTTAGTTTTTTTTTAAACTTTTTGAAAAAATGAAAATAATAAAAATAATTATTTTCTCTTCCCATACTTGTGCAAATAATGGGGCTTAGTTACACTGTTTTGAAGTAAGGAAAAACACATTAAGTATTTTTAAAAATTTTGAATTATTTTAAACATCCTTTCTGTTAAACAGTGCTTTCTCCATTTAATCTTAGAATTGTAAGAACATGGATATTAAGTGATTTTCATGTAGGTAAGACACACCTGCATGTTGTTTGAATACCAGCCTTAAGGTGTTCTAGTATAAATTGCCAAGGCATATTTTCTTAACAGTGTTTGATAGGTGAATACGAAATGGTATTCTGCTGGCACCAAATACTTTGGTTGGTGGGAAAGAAGTGAACAGAAAACAAATAATCTCTTTGGGTGTAGGATTGTTTTCTCTTGCTGTCGTATACAGTTCTGTGCAATAAGCAAAGATGTAGATGTATTGATTTCAGTTGCCGTGTCATGACGCGGTAGAATGTTTATTTCCCTAACTTCTGTAGTATGGATTATAGAAGAAGAAATTAATTTGGATATTACACACTAAATCTTCTTCCAACTGTGGTCTCATGATGCACTTCTTTTTCATTTTGAAGGCTAAACATTCAGGACAATGTAGAAATGATCAAGGTCCGTAAACAGCTGGTTGAGAAAAGCAATGCTCTTTCAGCTATGGAAGGAAAATTTCTCCAGCTTCAAGAGGTAATTGCAATTTGATCAGTAACATTCCTATACTCGTCACATTAACATGCTAAATGGAAAAATAAATTATACACAATTCTTGACAATATTGAGTACATGAAAGTGAACCACATCTTACCTTACACTCAAGCTACTCCAAATGAAGTAGAGATTTTTAGTCTTAATTTCTCTTTTTCAGAAGGGTCTAGCAAGTCTCAGTGATTTTATCTGCAAAGTCATCCCAGGCAGATTATGAAGAGTGACCTGGGTTGACATCAGACATTCCTGATCATTTAAAGAGAGAGCTTTGACGTAAATGTACCGATTTACCAAAAAGAGGTGCCAGACCCCTCTCACTTTATCAGTCTTTGATAAAGTTGGGGAGATTTGGCTCTTTTGTTCTCACATTAGGATTTAACTTCTGTTCATGTGTTCATGGAAATTATTTTAGAGGGCTACTCTAAGTAGTAATTTTCCTGAAAATACCCCTGGACATGCAGTTCCATTGTAGATTCTGTATAGGTTTTAGTTACACAGCTTGTCTCTGCTTTTCTCGTATGTATTTGGAGAACTGCATATGCATGCAGAAGTGGCATGATAATAGCTTGGAAATGGGAGAGAGAGTTCCTATAAGTAGGAATCCTAACTGCAGTAGAGCTCTATAAAGTATCCAAGCTTTATGAGGTGGTAGTGCTAGATATCCTTGTAAATTCTTACTGCTACCTGCTTCTTGTTATTTTAACATGCTAAATAACACTTGTGCCATTAGATTTTGGTTCTGTTCCTTTTTTCCCCCATGTTTTTCTGTTTGTGCATTTTGCTCTGCTTTGCATGTCTTGGCCTCAGGGTATAAATACAGGCATGGACAGTTTCCTCTGCCATTTTCTGCTTTGCCTCAGGAAGCCTCGTGGCATTGGCTGCGGTAGCATTTGGCCCGTTACACTTCCATAGGCATTTTTGCATGTAATCACCCTTTTTTATACAGTGTTGCAGTTAGTGTTGTTGCTGTTACTGTTTGTTTTCCTTATCTCATTGCTGATTTTCCAGTACATTTTTATCTCAGCCCATAAAACCTCTGCCTTTTGTCCCTTTCTCACTGAAGGGGGTGGAGGGAAGTAGAGCAGCTGCTTGGAGCCTAATACCCAACTGGTTTTAAACAATACAATCATAGGTGACTTTTTTGGTAATTTACAACAAATGTCAAGTGCTTATGCCTCTTTCTTGGCAGTAGCTGAATAGAGACACATGTCTAGGATTCAAATTGGTATTTGAAGACACTGTTTCTAATATTCACAGTGAAAGTTGTGTTTCCAGGAAGGATGAATGCATTTTCTGTCTCTTTTTTTGTCGTAAGAGAACGGATACAATGGTTTTCCCATTTCCAGTCATTTGAAATGTGTCTACTAAACATGAATAACTGTCAACTCCAAAATTTCTAGTTTAGATGGCACATAAAGTGCTTACCAACGCAGCAGTTTAGTATTCTGTGTTTAACTTGATTGGTTTTTCGCCTGTTGAGTTCATTATCATTTACTTTCAGTTTCCACCAGTTGAAACTGATATTATTTGTCCATGTTCATCTTTGTACTTTAGTCAGCCCAAAATGAGAAACCGCAGAATGAAAAGAGCCTAACGATAGTGAGTTGAGCTTGCTACCAAACATTTACAGGGCAGTTTTATTGCTTAAGCAAGTTGAATGAAGGAATTGTGTAATGTGGTTAGAAGAACAAAGGACTCTGAAATTGTTTGGATTATGTATTTGATCATATTGATATGTTTATTTGCTGTAGTTCTAGGCTGAGCATTAAGGACTTCATGATTTGTAATATGAAATATGCTAACCTGTGCAACTACAATTCAAAATACCGTGCCGAGTCAATTCCCTTGAACAATCAGTACAATTTCACAATTGTAATTGAGAGCAGTTAATGTTCATTTGTGCAATATTTCTGGGAGGTATATATCCATTTTCTTTACTGCGAGGATTGCCCAGGACAGCTGTGGATGCCTCAGCCCTAGAGTGTTCAAGGCCAGGTTGGATAAGACCTTGAGCAACTTGGTCAAGTGGGAGGTGTCCCTACCCATGGCAGGGGAGTTGGGACTAGATGATCTTTAAGGTCCCTTCTGACCCTTAACATTTTATGATTCTTTAAGTGAGTTATTTCTAACTGACAGCAATATCAGGGCATGCTTCCCAAAGAAATAAAATTCCAGGCTAGAAATTTTAAACTAAAATCATCGTCTCAATTGTTGCATGACCTGAGTCTTGGGATACTCCAGGGACAGCAGGATAGAAAACTGTTTGTGTGTAATAGAAAACAGTGATGGCAGCACGTTCACATGTGGAATATTCAGGTAAAGAATGCATTTTGGGGGGAAAAAAACCCAAAAAACAGAGGGTGAAGTCATGGCCTTTTTAAAGTTAATGAGGAAAGTTAATCCAAACTGGTCAGCAGGAGAGTAGGAGAGACACTGAAGGAAAGAGTGAAGTGGAAGCTAGGAGACTTCAGGAACGGATGTTTTCAGTGCTTTTAATGAGATGGTTCAATAGAACAATACAATTGCTGGATTTGTTTTCAACTGCTTTGGAAATTTAGGAAAGAGATGAGGATGAAATGATCTGTGAAAGGCAGCTTTGCCAAGGTGGGGTTTTTGTTTGGTTGTTTTTTTTCCTATGTTGTGCGTTCAAGTGACACAAGTTATTGAAATGAAAGAGAACTTCAGGAAAGAATGAAAGCTGAGACCTGGGAAAGGAAAGATGAGTTTGTTTGGCAGTTGGAAGGGTTAGGGACTGTAAGCTTTCTGATTTTGGTAAGAAAGTGTTAATGGTTTAAGGTCTCTAGTGAATTTTCCATACCAACACGGGGGATGGGAAGGGAGCAAGCCCTTCTGCTAGGAAGAGATAAACATCAAGGTTCAATTGTTTTTCTAGCTTGGACGCTAATAGCTCACTGACTGAAAGGCTAATAGTTTTCTCTGCAGAGGTGGGACTCTCTTGTTTCTTCTGTCTATGCCCTAAGGCAGTGAGGGAGCAGTGCGGTGAGTTCGGACCTAAAGAAAGGTAGGGGGTTTTTTTTTATGGCTTGGCTGCGGTTCCAGAGGGGAGAGGCCCCGCCTCCCCTTTAAAGTGGAAAATCGTGGGATAGCCTCAAACAATACAAAAGACTCTTGGAACAGATTTGCACTTCACTTCCCTTGCCTGAAGAACCGTGTGGAGAGGTTCTTGGCGCTCGTCTCTGCTGGCTCCACACGCCTCCCGCCCCGCTGACTCTGCCGCTGAGTTGCCGCCTTGCTGGGGCTTGCAGTGGCCCCAGGAGGGTCCCAGCACTCCCTGTTCTGACTCACCCCTCGACACTGCTCCGCACTAGGACGGGCCGCAGGACACGGGAATGAGTTTGCTGGAACCTCCCGAGGAGGGGAACACCCCCCTTTCCCCTCCCGTGCCGGCCACAGCGGCAGCAGAGGAGAGCCCCGAGGCTGTGCCGTGCTGGCACTGCAGCCTTGGCGCCTGGCACTGCACCCAGAGGGCAAGTCAGCTTTGGCTGGATGAAAGTTCCTGTCACTGTGGTGTTGTTTGTTCTGTTTCGTTCTTTAGATTTTTAGTGAAGAACTGTTATTCCTTTTTTTTTTTTTTTTGCCTGAACGCCTCTTAATTTCAAGTTTATAATAATTTGGAGGGAGGGGTCTTCTTTCTGTTCCGGGAACGTTCCCGTCTTCCTTGGCAAACATTGTCTTTAAGACAGAAAAGAAAAAATATGGAGAGATACGTGAAGAGTGTAAACCCATGATTTTTAGGGTGTCATTTTTGAAGTTATTTAAATACAGTTCACAGATACAGAACAGAGCAAGAGGAGCCCTGAAGGAAGACTTAAAAATTTAAGAGTAATAGGCTTCATTAACTCCCTGAAATAAGATTCACTGCTAATATTATTTATTCGCTATGACATTTTTCTTACTGGGAAATGAGATATAAAATGCTGGAGATGAAGTTAGTGATTGGTTTTTCATGGCTTTCTTTTTCTTTTACAGTCTATTCAGGCTGCATATGAACATGGATAATTTGTACAGGATTCACACTCAGCTTCTCCATTTAACTCCTTTGTAGGAATATGTATGGAAAAAATGAAGCTAACTTCTTTCTGTCTACGATCATTAAGCATTAGGCTGTACTCACATATGTATTTGGCATAGATTCTCAAGCATTTTATTAAACAGGAGGTTAACCTTTGGACTGTTTTGTCTCAAGTCATAATTTGAATGTGATTTACATTGAAATTTTTAATGAATGAGGCTTTATTAAAGGATTGTGGAATGTAGACAGTAAAATATTAACTAATATTCTGCAAATAGAGGCTCTATCAGCATCCTCCATTTAATATTAAAATTGGTTAAATGTTCCTTCCTATGATCCATTGAAGTAAATGAAAATGTAAAGGAAGTCCCTTGTTAAAGTACTGCTAGGAGGGAAACAGAACTGAGTGTGCATTAGGGTTATGAAACAATTATATATGTATGCAAAGGTTTATATATATATAAATATAAGGGTTAAGAGAGCTGTGGCAAGCTCTGTGATTAACATAACTGTGGCCAGTATTTTTTTTTGCTTGCTGCTGCGGTGTTCTTTGGTCAGCATGTCCAACCACTGTAACTGCAGCAAAATCTTCTGATTGTTTCACAGATGTATTTCTTGGTCATTTTTATCATGACTGAACTGAGAGTTTAATGTTCATGAGAAACAAGAACGGCAAAGTTGCTTTCAGTTACTTGCAGGAATGTCTCCTGCCGACCACATTTAGAACATGTGTTCAGTCCTGCCATGAGACACCCCTGTTGGAATATTCTCTGTGGGAACATTCTGCTACGTGTGATTGATTTATTTTTTTGCTGCATACTCCTTCCTTCTCATAGAACCTAAAGAATTTGAGAACCAACCATGACGCTTTATTAGCAAAAGGTGATGAACTGAATGTACAGCTTAAAGAGGAACGGTTAAAGTGCTTCCATCTTCAGAAAGAATTGCAATCAGTGACTATTTCAAACAGGAGGACAGAAGAGGTGAGATTGTGTTCAAGAGATCTTGAATCTGCTTCAGGTAGTACATATAGATAAGGGAAAAGTTAATGATGGGATACCTTTTTACTTCAGAAATGTGAATAGACCATTCAAGATTGGTCTACTTAGAAGATTTACCTCACATTTAGAAGATTGACCTCTTAATATACTTTTATCCCATTAAAAACAAAACCAGTGGCTGCTGCTTGCATTTGATAGAATTGTGAACCACACCTGATCCCTGTGCCACATAATCACTGCACCAGTGTCTGGACATAATTTGAAGTTAAATCATAGGATTTCGTGTCAATTCTGATACTGAACAAGTGTTTTGTTAACTGAAAAAAAATCATACTTGATTTATTGAAAATGTATTGCTATTTTGTTAATATTCTTTCAACCTGATTTAATTACAGTAGTAATTAAATGTAGTATTACATCTGATTCAGCAGTTCAAATCAGTCACTTCTATTACTTTGTCTAGTGGCTCAGAGAGTCGTGTCATCACTAACAGTTGTCCAGATTTAGGGCTAAAAATCAAGTCGTTTATTACTCATTCTGTACAATGTATGAAGAATAAGAGTCTACAAGCTTACTTGGCTTTTGTTACATTTTGTAGCAACTTAAATTTAGTTTCACCAGGTGTTTCACATAGTTTAAATGTATTTTACATGAACCAAGTTTACCGAGATTATCTCATAGATACTTCCTCCAAACCTTTAAACTATTGTAATGCTTATAGGTGTCTTCTCGGTTAAGGTGTCTCATAGCTTTAAAGTCATATCCTGCTTTAGTGAGTATTTTGAAAGCAAGAATGTGTTGTTTCTATAATGGTAGTAAAAAATATTTATTATACAAAAGTCATACAGTAGCTAATACTAATATTCACTTACTTTTTTAAATTTCCATTTCGATAATGCTATAGATTTTGGTATTATTTTACATGGGAGAGAATGTGATTGCATACTGTTCCACTGCAACAGTCTCAGCTTCACATAAACAACATGAAAAAGACTGTTTGGGCCAAATGTAAATTCATGTGGTGTTATTTTGAAGCTCCTGAGAGACTGATGTGGCCCCTGAGAGTGGCTCCATTGGTTAGAACGAGGTGCTCATCCCGCCAAGGTGGTGGATTTGATGCCCGAATGAGCCGTTCCCTTAAGAGTTGGACTCGATGATCCTCATGGGGCCCTTCCAGCTCAGAATATTCTGTTTCTGTATACAGAACTTTCTTTATAAAGTTTCTTTATAACTTTCTTTCTGTTTCTTTATACAGAACATTCTGGTTCTGTATAAAAAGAACAAATAATAGCCCGACAACGCATACAAATTGTTAACTGTTTGTCTTCACAGATTCATTGTAATTTCTTCTTGTGCTGAAATGATCCTTCTTCATTTTAGTTACAGGAAAGAATAAATTATCTAGAAAAGGAGAACGAACTCTTGAAGGAAAACTATGATAAGCTGCATAATAGGTAAGTTATGGTTTCTGTATATAAAAGATTAAATTCCTGTCCTGTCTTCATACACTGTGCTGGAACGTGCATCTGCATGTTTTTTTTTTACATGTGTAAATATGTTCATGCTCCAGTTTATCATCTCAGTAAGTGTGTTTGGA
The DNA here is from genome assembly GCA_013399855.1 of Oxyruncus cristatus. Taxonomy (NCBI): domain Eukaryota; kingdom Metazoa; phylum Chordata; class Aves; order Passeriformes; family Cotingidae; genus Oxyruncus; species Oxyruncus cristatus. Next base: position 151,988 of record VXAY01004570.1, read on the forward strand.
ATCTTCTGTGGTGCTGTCTGTATTTCATCTGTGCTGTTGAAACAGACCCGCTTTTTCTGATACTCTTGAAGTAGGAGGTTGCTACTTTGAAAAAATGGAATTAAAAATAAGTAGGAGTCACTTTATTTTGAACGTGAATGCAAGAAGTTCTTTATTAGTTCTAATAATTTTCTTTAGGGTTATTATTGAAAGAATACATCTAGGTAGACATATTCCATTAGGGTTGTTTTGGCTTTTGGGATTGTTCATTTTTATTTTGGTTTGGTTTTTTTTTTTGTTTAACAAAGGGTGTTTGAACTTTTTCTATGTTCTTCCAGTGTTTGTCAGTGAACATATATAAAGTCTTATCTTTGACAGCTTCTCCAACGTTTATTTTTGAGGGGTGATTAGTTTGTTTTGGTAATAGGTACCATTTCACTGCTACTGGTAAAGAAAAGAAGTCAATTGCCACAAGCATATTAAAACGACCTTTAAATAAACTTTTCCTTTGTTGTAAAACTATGGGATTTTTTACACTTTAAGAGGTTTAGAAAATAAGACACATATCCTAGAGCTAAGAATTGCCTCAGAAAGCAGGTAAAATGCTTGAAGTCTTTTCTCATATTGAAATTATTTCTCCTTTAAAAGTGTTTGGCTTGTCAGTGTGATGTCTGTCAAAAAAATACCCGTGACTAAACACAATGTGAGTGATATCAGATTTTGTTTATAGTATTCTTACAATATTTGTTACACTTTCTTGTACTGTCTAGGATAAAATTAAAAGTTAAGGTAGTAAAAATCCGAGTACAAATAAAACATTTTTTTACTTATGAGATACAACAGTTGTATAATCACAATATTTAGGTTTTTTACAGGGGTAGTTTATGAGTTGTCTCTCACTTAATTATTGTAGAGTTCTCCATAGTTTGATCTTGTTATAAATACTTCTGGTTATCATTTTTTTTCTCCTCTATCATTATGGAGAAAAACTACTCTTACTAACAAATCAACTTACAGTCTTTCTGTTCTTTTTAAATCATGGCGAGATAAGTTAAGAAGATATTTAACTAGGTGAATTTAAAAATGTTTCTGTTATAACACAGTAATCTACAATATCATTTTTCTTTTACATAAAATGATCTGCCTTTTCATATACTCCCATTTAAATGTTGTTTTAGGTTTCATCATTCCATGTTACTGTATAGGTGTCATGGTTTCACGCCAGCCAGCAGCCAAGCCCCTCACAGCTGCTCATTCACTCCCACACCACTGGACAGGGGAGAGAATTCAAAGGGTAAACATTAGAAAAATTGTTGGCTGAGGTGAAGACAATTTAATAGGGAAGGCAAAAGCTGTGCACACAAACAGAGCAAAGCAAGGAATTCATTCCCTGCTTCCCACATGCGGCGGGTGTTCAGCACCTCCGGGAGAGCAGGGCTCCATCCCGCACAACAACGACTTGGGAAGACAAACTCCATCCCTCCAAACGTCCCCACCTTCCTCCTTCTCCCTCTCACTTTATACAGTGAGATTTATATACCTTTGGTCAGCTGCTCCTGCTGTGTCTACTCCCAGTTCCCCGTGCACTCCCAGCCGCCTCCCCAGCACGGCAGTGCGAGGAGCGGGAAATGCCGTGGTTTCCAAAGACCAGCGTATGTTAACTTAATTCCTCAGACATGATGGTAGGTGCTCTCTGTAGCACTAAAAGATTTCTTACTTCATTAGTTTCTGTCGAGGCTGATTTATAAAAGTTTGTCCCGTACCGTATGTTTTACCACAGTGTCTTCAGTGTGCCCTACGAACAGCAATGGAAATCAAAGGAACAGCAGCTGAAACTGCAGATTGTGAAACTAGAGACGGCTATCAAATCTGATTTAGCAGACAAAAATGAAATCCTTGACAAGATCAAAGTAGAAAGAGGTATGTTTCTGAAAAATATATTGTTTTCTCTCAAGATGTGAGATTGGAGTTGAGGGATACTGCCCAGAAAAGTGTAGTTTCTGTTGGTGGTGTTTTCACAGCTGCCTTTTGAGTGTACGGTTGCTCAATATGAGTATGTTATGACTATTTATTAAATACAAAAATTGACCCAATACATATTATGTGCTGAATGAGGCTCATATAATTTCAGCTGTATTCATTCTTCATCTGTTTGGTTAATATTTACTCTTTATTCAGTATTTCTTCTCTCCTCTACGTTGAAAGTTCTTACAGAAAAGAGGCTCATCTGACAGTCTCTCTCAAATTATAAACCACTCTTCTGTTTACTGTAAATTACAGGAAGCCATATAGGCCCCTGGTGATGTTTAATTGTCTTTTAATTTTATTAATTCAGAATATTTTAATATTTTCAGTAGATACTAATTTTTATTTACAGCTTTGTACATTTACAATAACACAGTTTTCTTATAATCTATTGAACAGATTATTTCATGTGTTTTTTTCCCTTGCTGTAGGACAAGTTCCAGTGAATATTTGTGAGACCTTGCGATCTTTTCTTTTTTTTTATCTCAACACTGTGATATATTGTAGGAATAGAAGGTTTACAAAAGAAGAGCACAGGCAGGAATTGAAAATATTTAGTTTAGAGTTGATTCTTCAAATGTGTGTTTTTAAAAGATGTCTTTTTGTGAACAGTCTAATGGAATGAAATGGGCCAATTTGTTGTGAATAATTCTTCCCATCATTATGGCTTGAGTTCAGCATGTTCTTACCCTTTTTTGTACACATTTTTAATATTCACACTTGCTACTCGAGACACTTAACTTCAAAACTGTGAACACTATCCAGAAAGGAAACTAGTTTTTTTTCAAATTGGGGCAATTTCAACAACTTGCTGAACCAGTATGGGCCAAGCTGTCAACAGCACAACTCCATCAACCTCAGCACTGTCTGTTCTGCCTCTCCAGGTTCTCAACAGGCTGTTCACAATTTTGAAGTTGGTGTTTTGAGCAGCAAGTGTCAATGAATATTAAAAATGTGTACAAAAACTGGAGTTCATGTTAGAAAAAGAGCGGACTGAGCTTGTTGCTTTTATCAGAAAATCCATGGTGAGATAGAACTACTTGCGGAGGGATATCTTGTCTCCTTATCCCTGGAAAAAGTGCCAGTTCAGATCTCGGTTTATATTACAGGGAAAAGAAACATTATCAACATAAGGGACCTTTTCTCTCTGTGGGAGATCTCCAAGCAGATACAGATCTTTCAAGTTTGTTATTTAGGAGAATCTAGAAGACTCAATTGCTATCTTCTCTGTCCATTCACAAGGCTCATTTTAATTGTTCTCTTGTTTTGTTTAGCCCTTAGTGTTTCTAATTACATTTTCTTCTCAGCTGCACAAATGCATTGCATTTTCCTCAATAACTGTATAGAATTAAAACCTCACTATGGTGACTGTGTCTGAATTGAAAATGAACAGGCTATTGAGTATAAGAGCAATGGCATTACACATGATTCATTTTTAGTAAAGATGTCACTTAATATATAAACACTGGAAAATTAAAACAAACCTGATGTCAGTTTTTGAAACATTTCAGGACCCTTGAGACTAGCATCTCAGCCTCATGTTTCCAGATGAATTCAAATTCATTCAGTTTGATAAAGAATTTTATATCCCCTCTGTTCCCCTCTTCCCTTCCTCCCCCAAAACAGAAAGCTCTACTTAGTCTGGCATACCTTTGAATTTAGAAATACAGAAAGTGTAGATTTTTGACACCGTAGGTTCTCTTTCTTTAATCCTTACGCATATGAGATGTATCAAAGAGGAATAGTTCTCTGTTCCTCTCTGTGGGACTGTTAACACCAAAGTGTGGTGGTTTAGGAATGGCATTCCCCAATTTAGTATTCCCACCGAAACTGTCCAAGCCGTGTGCTGCTGCCTCCCCTCTCTCCCTTCCCCCTCCCCTGCGGTGGCTGGAGAGGAGAACTGGAGGCACAAAGGGCAGAGATCCCAGGTTGAGATAAGAACCCTTTACTGGAAACAGCAGCGAGATGAGAAAACAAAGAGTAACAACAACAATATTAATAATGGGGTTCGAGAGGTGAATGATCCCCACGTGTGCTCCCCACAAAGGACCCCCGACAATACCCGACCACCACCTTCCCCTGTCCCCGGCAGTGAAGTCTTTTCTCATATTGAAATTATTTCTCCTTTAAAAGTGTTTGGCTTGTCAGTGTGATGTCTGTCAAAAAAATACCCGTGACTAAACACAATGTGAGTGATATCAGATTTTGTTTATAGTATTCTTACAATATTTGTTACACTTTCTTGTACTGTCTAGGATAAAATTAAAAGTTAAGGTAGTAAAAATCCGAGTACAAATAAAACATTTTTTTACTTATGAGATACAACAGTTGTATAATCACAATCCCTGAGGTGGGACAGAATAACCTCAGTGTGCTGGCCATGCACCTCCTGCCTTCTGCAGAAATACCCCTATCCAGGCCGGAACCAGGACACAAAGATTGCCTTGTACAAAGTACATTCGTTTCTGCGTTTTGAAATTAATTTTTCATGCATGTATTTATATGAAAAAAGCAAGTTTAATTCTTTTAACTGTGTTGAATTAAGCTTAATATTGTCTTCTTCTGTATTAAGACCAAAAGGAAAAGCTGATGCAAGACAACAAGGAGCTGCAGTTATGCTACCTGGAACAAAAACAACAACTAGATGATCTGAAAAATCAAGTAAAGTTTTTGACCAAGGTGAACTTTATTTCTGTTTAGAATATGAGGGAAAAAAACCCCTCTGTTTTATGCAAATACTTCTTGAAAATAAAAGAATGCAGAAATATAAGTGTTTATTTATTCATGCTGTCAAGCAAACTATCATGCCTAGTGAGAAGGTATCTTTTTACTTGAATGCATTTCTTTGATTCACATCTGATGGCACCTTTCCATTAAGTTTCAGGAAAGTGATATTGATGTGGCAGAACTCAGTGAAGCCCTCTTGCTTATAAAGGTAATTTACAAAGAAAAAGCATGTGAGGGGTTGGAACTAGATGATCTGTAGGATCCCTTCTAACCCAAACCATTCTAGGAGTCTATATATTTTGCATTAATTCCATTATTTTAAATCAGATTCACAACCATTTTTCTCAGTTAAGTGGCTTATCATGCCATCTTGTTCTTCCTTTAATGTTTATTAACAGCAATTTTGCTTGCTAATTCTGTAATTTATGTGAGCATACCGTAAGAATGGAAGTTCTGTGTGACACAGCAGTGCTTAGCAACTTCTCTCTGTTTATTGAAACAGGAAACCAGAAATACTCAGAAAATTTGCAGTAAGTTTCCACTGTTTGAGTAACTTACATTTTATTTTCTTGAGGAAGTGTTTACTGTAAATATAATCTTTTTCTGCAACAGAAATGAAAATGACACTTATATAATGGTAATGAAAAAAAAAACCACAAAAAAAACCCACTGAAAAACCCTAAGTTAAAATTAAAACCTCAGTATTAATAACAGAAGTAATGTGGACTTGAGAATAATAATTCATATTTTATACATTCACTGAAGCAGGATTATTAATTATATAAAAGGCAAATATATTAACAAGTTTGTATTTTCATTGATTAGACAGGAGTGATTGCTTCTGAATAGCTGATGTGTTTTAATTGGTGCCTGGTAATTATGAAGTTACATTGCTTAATACAATCCTGACACTTTCTAGTCTGTCTCATTCCTATTTTTGTGTTATCACGTGCTCAAAATTTATAAAGTTCTGCTGACTGTCTTGTTGTTTTACCACAAGTATATCCCAGTGTTGCATTTAGTCAGGCACAAATACATCCAAACCTTTTGCAAAAGTTTGTTCGAGTAATTTTTTTGACTTGCTCCAGGATCAAAAGCAGCAGAAGAATGGGGACCCTCTGTTTTTGGAAAAACTAGAAGATGATATCCATAAAGATTTAGAACACTCCATGCGGGAGCTGCAGTTAAGACATGCAGAAACAGTGCAAGAACTTGAAAAGACAAGGAATATGTTAATTATGCAGCACAAAATTAGCAAAGATTACCAGGTACTAAACTCTTACTTACACTGGAAAATAACCTGATAATAGCGTTTTAACATTTGTAGCTTTGACACTTGGAATAATTAAGACTTGCAAATTCAGCAAGCAACAAAGCCAGACTGTGGACAGGGAACAGAACATAAAATTTGCTGTTGTTGAAAGTACTGTTTAAAAAAACCGGAGGTCCCAATGAACTTAATTGTAGTCTTTTAACTCATCCTGATCAGAGCCCTCAAGCTGTGCCTTTTTGGCCTTATCTCTGAGCTCTTATCAGCTCTTCAAAGGTAAGATAGTAAGTGTGCTGGTCTAATAAGCTTCCCTTTCTGCAGCACTCTGCTTTCACACCCTTCTGTTGGATTATTGCAGATCATATTTTGACTTCTTATTTGATTAAGTTTAAAATAACAGAACTATTAAAGAAGCTGTTAGGAACACTGTCCTAAAAGAACAGCTACTAGGTTTTTCTTAATAATGTGTTTAGATTTTGCTGAAATTAGGATTGCTGCATTGATGTACTAAAATCTGTTGCATTTTTGTGTGCTGTAAATGTTTTTTCCTCAAATCTAACTCTGTTTTAATTTGCTGGCAAAAGCATTTGCAATATCAGTGCAGACAAGCCTCAAAAGTCCTTTTTACATAATTTTTTTTTTTCAGACTGAAGTAGAAACGATGACTAAAAAGATGGAAAGGATACAGAACGACTACGAGTTAAAACTGGAACAGCATGCCCACCTTCTTGATATTAGAGCTGCACGTATCAGAAAACTAGAAGGTATCTTTGTTGGACTCAGTGATCCTGATGGGTCCCTTCAACTCAGCATATTCTATGGTTCTTCTCTAATTTTTTTTTTTTATATATATTTTATCTCTTGCAAATCCCTGCTGTAAAATCTGTTCTTCACTTGAAACACTTTTCCATTCCTAAAACTGGTAGAAAGGTTAGTTCTTTCATGGAAAATTATCTGTGTACTATTTCATAGGCTTCAGTGACAGTTACTAATCAAACAAAATGCAACAAAGCAGTTTATGCTGCAGCTATTTCTGAATAAGAATAAAATTACCAAACTTTATTTTTTTCAGTAAATCACATATTTATGGTCAACCTTTTGTTTTGCAGAACTGTCATTACAGAATCAGTTTCTGTTGCTAAAAACCCTAAAGTCATGTTATAATATGCTGACATATTATTCCAACGGGATGAATTTCAGATAGTTTTTTAATGACTTCACTATGTAAAAGGTGCATAAGAAACCTCAAATAGAAAATCTTACAAACCCTGCTGTTGTAACAATTTTCACGTTTCGTCTTCCAAGTTGCATCCCCTGCATCATGGTTTATGTCCTGGGTCTGTAAGCACATATTTTGATTTCATAAAATCTTAGAATTGCTTGGATTGGAACTGATCTTGAACACACCTTCCACTGGACCAGGCTGCTCAGAGCCCTCTCCAGCCTTGGTTAGCCACATGTTCACCACTGACCACCTGAGGCTGGGCGACACGTCAAGGGTTTTGCTGATAGTTCTGTCCACTCAAGATTTAACAGACGTTAAAAGTCAGATGTATTATTTCTTTCCCTACAAAAACATGCATCTTAAATCTCTGGTACATTTGCATAGAGATGCTTATTTTGAACATTGCATCAAACTTCTGAATTCTTGCTTTTTAACTCCCTTATAATCTGATAATAACTGTTAGGGGCCTCTGTCTATTTTTATGTATACTGAAGCAAGTCCACTGAGAAATACTCTTGATTGTTGTCAGTCTTATCACTGAGCATTAGATGTATGATTTGAAGTGTGATTTCTTCTATTTGCTAGTGCCTTTAAGAAAGTAACATTGTTAATATAAATTAAATTAGGCTTTTATCCTTTCTACTTAGTCATTAAGTCATATTATAGCTCTGTTTCGTCTGTTGCAGCTCAACTAAGAGATATTGTCTATGATGCAACACCACCTAAGTCTAGACCAGAAATATTGCCAGGTGATGCCGTGGATGGATTTGTTGAGACTGTTCACTTGGAAAGAGGAGAGAACCTTTTTGAAATTCATCTCAGCAAAGTGATCTTCTCTTCTGAAGCTCTGCACGCTTTGGGCGATCGGGAACCTGCAACTTTTTGTACTTACGCCTTCTATGACTTTGAACTTCAGATAAGCCCAGTAGTTCACGGAGGTGCCCCATCATATGACTTCACTTCTCAGTACCTCGTGCAGGCTGATGACACCTTCTTTCACTACATCCAGCAGAACAGCATCACACTGGAGCTTCACCGTGCGTACGGCGTCGATTATGAAACCATTGCTGCTTGTCATCTCAGCTTCCAGGAAGCCTTGGAAAACAATGGGAAGATCTACAAAACAGCAAATTTAGTTGGTAATTAAAAAACGTCACAAAGTGTTCTGTCTGATACCGTGTTGTAAGGGCGTTCCACGTGTATTGGGCCAAAAAATGAATTTGTGTATTACAGTTTCAAAAAGAAGAAAACCCGAGGTTTATACAGAATGCTGCTTTCTGTTGGATGTGCAGCATGTTCTTGTGATTCTAGCAGTTGTGGGAAAGCTTGGACAGGTGCCATTTTGCCCATAATAGCTTAGGGTAAAAGGGGGGGGGAAAAAACCAAACTTCACCCATATCAAATATCGGCGTTATATCTGGCTCAAATGTCATCAATATATCCTCTCACTCCTTAATCAATAAATAAAGGAAGAAATGGTATAATTTAAACTGGTAGGACAAAGGTCTTCATATAATAGTTGTAAAGCATCAAAAAAGTACAAAATATTGAGATTATGGTTAATAATATTTAATATATGAATAATCTGTGGGGATGTTGGTTTATATAACCTGCACTATTTTAGGCACATTTATGTGCATAATGTAAAAATAATTTTAAGATATCCTGGACAAGACACTCTTAAGAAGTATTGAATGGTCTGTGCTGCTTGCTTCTACTTTTAAAAATATCAGATCAGCATATTCAGTGACCTTTAACTGCCCACATTTGTAAAGAATCTGGTTTAATAAGCTGTTATAAAATGGTACTTTTGCCAGTAATTCAAATTGCATACCACTTTTTGGGACACTTCCAACTGTTGACATACAAAACTGTCCTAAGCTTTATTTGCTCTGTTAAAACAATGAACTTGACTTGAACTTACTGTATAGCTTGCATGATAAATATTGCAGATTACAGTATGAAAAAGTCTTATTTTGATTTTGGATCATACATGTGGAGCCAGAGGAGTTGTTGTCTCTGTTTCTAACATGAGCTACAGATCTCTTGTTACAAACTCTGTCATAATGCATAGGCATAAGTCAAGTAATCTCTAATTTGTGGTGCTTCCTAACTTTTTACTTTATTTTTGAAATGAAAATTAACGCAATCCCATATTTATTCCTTAGGAAAAACAGGACATGTTCAAAATTACGGTACCATAGAATACTGGATCAGGTTACAAGTTCCTATGGATCAAGCTATTATTCCTTACAAACAGACATCAAAGGCTCTGGGATATGTAACATCCAATTTTAGGGAACATGAACAACCATCCCAGGTATGTTTGGGTCTGGACTTCATAGAGAGAATTACTTCATGGAGAAGAGAAGCTTCAGGGTGACCTAATTGTGTCCTTCCAGTACCTGAGGGTGCTGACAGGAAAGACGGGGAGAGACTTTTTACAAGAGCCTGGAGTGACAGAACCAGGGGGAATAGATTCAGACTGAAAGAATGTAGGTTTAGATTAAGAAATTCTTCAGAGAGTCATAGAACCATAAAATATCCTGAGCTGGAAGGGCCCTGCACAATCCCCCCCTGTCCCTGAGAGCATTGTCCAAACCCTCCTGGAGCTCTGGCAGCCTTGGGGCTGTGCCCACTGCCCTGAGGAGCCTGGTCAGTGCCAACCACCCTCTGGGGGAAGAACCTTTCCCTGAGATCCAACCTGACCCTGCCCTGGCACAGCTCCAGCCGTTTCCTTGACTAGCACAGGGTGCCCAGAAAAGCTGTGGCTGCCCCATCCTGGAAAGGTCGTAGACCAGGTTGGATGGGGTCAGAGCAACTTGGTCTTGCAGAAGGTGTCCCTGCCTGTGGCAGAGGCTTGGAACTAAAAGATCTTTAAACTTCCTTCCAACCCAAGCCATCCTGTGATTCTGCGATGGTTTTGATAAGATAAACTCTTCAGTTTTTGGGTTGTTTTTCTTTCAGTTCACATAGTTTAGTTCAAGTTTTGATGTGTTCAAAGTTAATGAAGTTAAAGATTCTTGAACTGGAAAATAGCAGTTGAATGACAGTCTTTTCATATAAAGAGATCAAGAACCACTTGAATTATACCTTTCCTTAAGAGGCAAAATCTTAAATTCAATTATTTATTTTTACTGACATTGTCATTAGAACATTTGAAATTATTACATTTAATTTTTTTAAGCCGTGACAGATTTTGTGAACATTTTATTCTAGTACAATATTCATGAATGTTAAACCAAGTAGGTGTCAGATCACTAGAATGGGTTGTTCAGAAAAGTTTCTGAGAAAATACTCAGAAATGTTTGAGTATTATGATATTACTGCACTTTGGGGTTTTTATTGGGTTTTTTACTGGATATTGAAGAGAATATTGGTAATATAATGCACAGTACAATCAAGTTAAAAGTCACAGGAAAAGAAGGGACTTTCAAACGTAACAGCTGTTTAAGAAATAAAAGCAATCAGGTTGAAATGTATAAATTAAAACACTAGAGTTTTTAATGGGCTTTTCTTAATCTAAGCTGTTTAAATTACTCTAGGTCTGGAGTAACTTTAATGTTTTATATTATTTCATAATACAAGTTTATATTATACTAAAATCTCAGTGGGTTCCATGATGTAACCTGAGAAGTATGTTGTGTATGAGTTCTGATAAACCATCCTGCCTGTTTAGAATTGAATTTAGTGCCGTTAGACTTGGCTTTGACAAAAATTAGGGTCTCTCCTCATTTACTGTAATATAAGATGATTAGACTACGGCAATAAATGGTCTTCACGTGTTTGTTTTCTTACAGAAGCCAACCCCCAAACGGAGGCAGCGTGCAGGGCAAGCAGACAAGAGAGTCTCTTTTCTGGATCTGAATCCAATACAGGTAGCAGTAAGTTCTCATTGTTTTTGTCATGCATGTTGAAGCATGAAAGGCTACTTATGGCTCAGTATGGACAATTTGTAGAACTAATAATCAAGAACACTTGACTATTTTAACAGCACAGTCCTGGGATGTCCCAGGCAATGAATGACAGCATATTACTGCATGTAGGTGGGGAATGCAATGCAGGGATATTTGTGTGACACCGTCAGAATTGCTTGATATCCTCCATACTGTACAAGCTTCAACTTACACAGGCTTAGGGCAAATTCTGACAGGACCAATCAAATCCCTCCACACTGTGTTTCTCAGCTCTCTGCATTATTAAAGTGTCTTTGTACAGTGCACCACTTGCACCAGCACAGAAACGGCTCTACAGAAACCAAGCATGATCCAAACAGATCTTGGGTGTTGTGCCAGTGAGATACAGTGACACAGTTCAGAAGCACCCTTTAAACGAGATTTATCAGTTGAGATTGCACACACTGTGAAAACAATTACACGTCTAAATTTGGGATACACTGTTGTCTGCACATCCTTCCGGAGTCTAGAAGAGTCTCTGTGGGGAACCAACTCAAACATATCTGCTGCACAGTGTAAATTTTCATTTGATCTGAAATAATTTGTCTTCAGAGAGCTAAGAATAGGCTATCTTTAGTCTTTTAATTAAATCCAGTAAGTAAAGGTAGGTTTTTCAACAGGTAATTTTAAAAGATTATGAGTATTAATATTATGTAATAGTATTGTGTTGCATTAATTAAAAGCTAGCTGTGATAAGTTTTCCTTTCGTAAATGCCTTGATTTATTTTTGAAATGTTAACATCAATTTTCAATTAACAGATTCTGCTATTGTTTAGTTTACTATGAATAGAACTTTCTTGTGAGCTATACAATATAAACTGGAAATAATTAAGTCAATCTGTTGCACTTATTAACTTTAAAAAACAAAAAGTCAAATGTTGGTGAATAAAATCTTCTGAGAGGTAAGATAAGAAAAACTGGAATGTTAGCTGGATAGTCAGACACACAATATATCTTCAGGTGTTCAAACAGTCGCTTTTCAAAGTTCAGTTTTTCACAAACTGGGATTTTCTAAGGGAGACAGCTACTTGGTCTCCATCAGGAGTCTTCATTGCTGGGTGGGCACCTCCCGTAGCTGTTTTAAAAATCTAAGTCTCACCGTCTGGCTACTGACAAAAGTACTTTTAGACCTAAGTAATGAAATAGCTAGGCCTTCTCAGATGTCTAAGTCTTGTGGTGAAATGGCAAGAGAGTGTCCCTGCAAGAGAATTTGAAGTTCAACAGATTAAAACAGGAACAGTCTGTTTCATTTTCTGAATAGCAAAGAATCTAATTCTTAATTAAGGTTCTTATTAATGTGATACATGCCAAAACAAATAATTGTTTTCAGAAAAGGAAACTCACTAAAAAGTGGGATGAGTGATTTGACTCACCAGAACTGTTTGTCAGAATTGTCCAGCCTCATACACAGAAGCTATAGCAGGGGATAGAACCAGTAATGCAGGGATGCCAAGGAGGACATAACTTCCTGTCCAAATGCTTTTCCAGGAAATGTAGACCTACTTTTGCATATTAATTGTCTACTACTATATATTAAAGGCTTCCTTTTGGGGCTCTGTTGTTGAAAATAACGTGGAAGTACTTTACCATTTACAAGGCAATTCCAGAGGGTTCACTACAGTTATAACAATAACTTAACTGTAGATTTGAGATAGTAACATTCATACGCAAATCAGTTCACACACACAGAGGTAAAATTATGTGCAGGCCTATTTCTGTATGCATAAACTTACCTGTCAAAAGCTCCCCTTGGGTTCAGTGAAATACTCCCATCAAAACCCTGTGTGTTTCCCAGCTGGCAAGGGATGCACCTCGAGGAATGTGGAGCTGTGTGGTGTCAGCAACTGCCTTTTGGGTCCTGCAGACATGAGGGTTTGTGAGCTCTGAGAGGCACCACTTAGAGCTCAGTGTGCTTCACTCAGGACCACTGTTCATAGGGTTGCAAGATGATTGACACTGGTGTCAGTAAGTTTCCATGCTGGCCATAACCCAAGTTGGTAACTACTGGGTTTTTATCCCAAAGTGCAGTAGAAATGGGACAGTTCCACTTGGGCTCCAGTTCACAGTGGTGCCGCTCTGCTGTGGCAACAGTTCAGGTAAATGGCTTAGCTACAAAGGATAATTGCTCAGCATTTGTTTACCACCTTGCTTGGGCAGCTGCTGTTTCTGATTGTTCCCACCTCTACCATGCAAGAGCTTCTGGTAAGACCAGGCAGAGCCTCCTGGTTCAGCTGATCTGGGCAAGGGACACTTCACCCAGCCAGTTCAGTCAAGGCTTATCAGGACCATCTGAGATCCCAGAGCAGGCCTGAGGATGATGTAGGGGGAGGTTGCACCACCAAAGTATGTAGCATTTCAAGGAGAAGAAAAGTATTAAATATTGTAATTTGTATTGGTCGAGTTGGTTGTGAAAGTAAGTTTTGGCAGCTTGGCAAACTGTAGTTTCTGGTGGTGTAACACCACGTTAAATCACTGACTCTTACCTTCCTTTCACTCTTCCTCTTTAAAGCTCATCTGGGACTTTGATTGAGATAAGTCTTCCTCTTACCACATCAGAGAGTGTTGGTCCACTAGAATAATCAAAAAGGGTTCTCTCTGAAACTTTCATACACAAAATACAAATCTGTCACTGAAGGAATTAAAAAGAATGGCCAAACATTGTATAAAACACAGTGGTTATGACACATCCTCCATGCCTAGAAGGAACATAAGAAAGATAAAGTCAGTTTTCTATGACTTGAAAACTTCAAGGATGCCCTTCATTTATAGAATAAGGCTCTTAAGTGTTTGTTCATATTATTTTGCTTTGTGAGGCTCCAAATGTGCTAGAATAGAAATAACTCTTCAGGTCAAGTTTTGGAAAACCCAGATGTTCTGTGGATAGCTGAAAGTTTTCTCATGGATTCTGAGGGTGGGAGGTTGGATAATAATTCAGAGGTGTTCAGCAAATTTTCATGGAAGATGCCTTGTCTGTAATGCTGATCCGTTTATGAGGTAATATGTAACTGAACTCAAAAAGAAAGAAGGAAATAAGATTACTTCAGAAAAAGTTATGCACTTGAGATATTTTACCTTAGATAACATGTTTGTACTGTGTAACAAGGCTGATTCTTCTTTTATGTGATACTAGTCTGCTTTTGAAACAGAAAATACTGTATAATTTAAGTTATAAAATTGCTAACTGAATAAGGTGGTGGTGGTGTTCTTTGTGTGTTCCATTGTTTTTTGACTGAGTCTTGCAGAACTTGTAGGACAAGATGAAATATAAATGAATCTGGAAATGTAACAGGCTGTATATACACTGACAGGTACCAAATGATTATAATTATGTTTTCACAAATACATATAATTAGGGACCTGTCTTTCTGCTGTATCAATTTCTGTGTTACTGCAGTTGACACCTCCTCTTGTCCTGCATTGCATAAGCAATACAATTGTTTAAAGGCTGTGGAGAAGCAGTGTGGGCATTAACTCTTCAAGTTTCGAACTTTAGTAACTTCTACTATTCAAGGAGTGTTCTAAAGACTGTAAGTGTATTTTTTTTCTATAGGGCGTGGTACTGGAGGTTAAACAGCTATCAGATGATAAGGTGAAGGAGACGGCTGAAGAAATTCGACAGGAAAAAGAAGAGCTCTCACATGTGTCTGAGAAGAAGTTACCTGACCAAACATCAGGTCCTTCTGGAGATGAGACAGAAGTAATTGAAGAATTGGAACCGGAAGGTAGAATTCATTTTTGTTAATAAAGAGCTGTATTTTAGAAAACTGTAGCTCTTTCTATTTTCATAAGCATTTCTTACTAGCAATGGGAGCTGCCTCATTATGAGAAACTTAGATTCTAGGGTGCTTTACAGCTGAAGCTGTGGGGTGGATGATCTTCCCAAATGGAAACTGTATTGTAGTTGATTGCAAAAATCTGGTATCTTACCTAGATTCATAAAATATTAAAGGATATTTATATTCTCCCTTAGAACTGTGCTATTCTAAAGACTATTATAATGAATATGCTCCTTTTGTGTGCAGGTAACAGCCAATGCTGGTATCAGAAATCATTTCAGACAGTGAGAGGAGTGGTGTGCCTTATCACATCTGTAACATAAAGGTGTTAGAGGCAGATTTATTTAAAGATTATATAAGCTAGGTCATGCTCTTCCACCTCTGAGCTTAAACTGTTTAGTATTGAAATAAACCAAATCCACATAACCAAATTAAAAGTAAAAGCACAAGCAGAATGCTAAAATTTTATGTTTAGTTGTTTTCAGCTTCTGCATAAGAATTCATTAGAAAGACTGGAAAACCTTGATGTTGAATGCCCATTGTCTTTATAAGTAATTTGCTTCAGAGAAAAAAAACAACCTGAATGCTCTAGAAAGTAATCCACTGCATAAAGAATTACTTTTTTATTAAAAAAAAGGTGCATTCTTCTTTTACATGTGCATGGTTTTAAAGGAAGTCAGAGGAAATCCACAAATTCAGGCCATATACTAATATAAAGCTAACAGTTGTTCATACTTCAGTTCATCACAGGACTTGTATCATTCCATTTGCCACCTTTCATCTGGTAAATATTACTATTTTTTTAACAAACCAGAAAAAAAAATACAGTTTATGTGACTCTAAAGGTCATTGATTTGCAGTAGTAATCTTCTGCAATGAAGAGAAGATTTACCTGGCACTTTATTTATTAGAAAAAGAAATGTATTGCTGTCAGATTTCTCAGCAAGTCTCAGATTGTCTAAAATAAAGGTTTTAGGTACACTGATTTTTTTTTTTTTTTTTCAGATCAAGATGATAGACAAGAGGATGATGCTGTTGAATCAGTAAAAACTGACAGTGATGACTGTATTATTTCAAGTCCAGTATCCACAAATATTAAACAGCTGAGTCAGAGTATATATGGCAATGTGGTAAGACTATGAAAAATATTTTAAGCCTAATGTCCTCTTAAGAGTAGCTTTGCTATATCTAACATGAGTTTTCAGTGCAGCTGTACATGTACAATATCCAATCTCTTGACTTCTTCTATTCTTCTTAAAACCAGCAATTCAGGACACGAAGTCATCCATACAAAATAGCACAGCACAGCAGAGTGACATCTCGCCTTTGTCGGTTAAACCATTCCCTCTTTTGTACAGTCTTACTATTATAGTTGTGTTTATTGCTTCAGTAAATTGTGACTCCAGTTTATAGTGCCTCGTAATATTTTTCCCTCCACTAGCAGAAGAGGGCTGTTGGGGAGGGCTTGGTCTTCTCAGTGAGTTTTAGAACAAGCAGACCTTCTTTAAAGGACCAGGGGTGTCATATTGCATCCTATCAGTCTTAACTGTTTTTCGTGTTCTGCAAAGGGATATCCTAGAGCTAGTTTGATTTTTTTTTTAAGTGTCCCTTTCAAGGCTTTGTGACATCTTAACAAAGTAACTAGCAACAAGAAACACATACGAGAAATACTGCTCCTTTTTTTTTAAGCTCTAGAAGGTCCATCTTAAAAGATGTTACACATCTTCAGCTATACAGATGTGTAGAAATGCTGTCACTTACATGTTCTTAAGAAAGATTCCTCTCTCCGTTGGTCTGTTCCACTGGTAAGAAAGTGCCTGTTCAAGAAACTATTAAGGCAACATGTTTGATACGAGTTGGATTTTAAAAATATGCATTGGTTTACTTGAATTCTTGGGTTAGTTATAGAATATAACATGTCAAAATTGTTATTGAATGTGGGGTTTTTTGTTAAGATTAAAAATCACTGTCTTTTATCTTTTAAGATAATTATCCTTCTGGTAACCAAACACTGTAAATACATTTTGTGATTTTTAGAAATCATTGAGGTAATTATCCTGTTAATCTGCCAAACTGTTTAAGCCATTTAAGATCATACTAGGTGTTTTTTGCATGTTGCAAATTAGACAGTTCATGGTCATTTCTTATGTTGATCATAAGGGATATCTAACAGATTTTCCAGTGCCTGGCTGTACCATTTGCTTCTTCTTGTCTATGATGTATGATTAATCATAGAATACTTCATTTTGTTTCATTTTATTTACAAATTTGAATATGGAAAACATAATTCAAGTCAAGGACCAGCACTTCAATGACATTTAGCAGTCATTTGACTTACTAGATTGTAGGAAAATAATTCCTTTAACTATTTCCTTATTCTGTGCTAATCCCAGTAATATTGCCAGCTGAAGCCATGTACCTGTATTAGTGGAGACAGAATGGAATGGCATTTGTTCTGTCATGCTAGTTAAATTTCCATTAATCTACTGAGTAGTAAAATAGCCTTATTAAAATAATCAGATTTGGGGTTTTAGTTAAAGTGGCTTAAGATACATAATAATAAAAGAAATGTTTTGAAAGGAGAGGGTAAAATTACTTCATCAGTTACTGAAAGAACTTGACAGCAATGGAAAGTGTTCTTTCTATATGATGGATATTTTTACAATAGGATATACCTGCTTTTCAGTTTAATTATATAATTTGCTTGGAAAAATGTAAGCTATCTCCATAATAAATAAGAATATTGATTTGCAGTTCTGACTGAGTCTAGAAAGCTAATATTTTGAATGTGATTTAGTACTTCAAGTGATTTCAGTGTGCAATCAAAAATTGTCAAAATACTTCAGTATAGGGGAAACATTTCTAATAAAGTTATGAACTTGAAAAGAAAGAAGTAAAAAACATTCTGTGACACTTCTGTACTTCAGCATGTTCTGTTTGCCCTTTGAAGAATGTCATCTTTGAATGCTCACGTGGGTATTCCAATTTTGATTCCGTAGCGGCTTTTCTTTCTTTGAATTACGGAGTTAACTAGGGCACTATTTGTGATTCTTTCTGCCGAGGCGAACATTCCCACTTGGATACGTCCAACTTACTAAAAGTTATCTGTACACAAATACTCTAGACTTTGCGGAACAGAATGAAACAATTTCATACAAGGAACAGAAAAATGTCATTTCAGTTAAAGATAATAAGAAAAGGCTCTGGTGAAGAACAATTGGGATATTACTTTTATTACCATATTGTTAATTCTAACTTTTAAAGGTATGTTAGATCTAACTAGGAAAGTTCAGTATTTGAAGTTCAGTTCCTTACAAATAAATGGTTACCTTACATGCCTAACAATGTGACCTGATAGATTTTTATTAAACTGTAGTCTAGTCTACAGGAGATACTAACAATTCTCTTTCATTTGGAAAACTTTTGTACCCAGTATTACTGAAACTGTTTTAAGCAGTTACAGGATCGGTTTACCGTGCAGCTAAAAATGATGACAACTGAAATTTCTGCTTCAGATTGTATTTGTACATAAAGATAACCTTAACCTAGTCTTAAGCAGACTATGGCTATTGCAAAAATATTTTAAACATCAAATAGAAATGTCTCGCCACAGTAGTCTTAAATACAAACCCTGGGGCTTTAGATTCTTCTTCTGTATATGTAAAAATCAATCAGCATAAGTCATACAAAATAGGTGATGATTTACATGTATGAATGTTTGTTTTGTGTTAGCACTTCAACAAACAAAAAATAATTTCGTCTTGTGTTTGTGTTTGGCTTTTAAACAGGAAGTTGAAAAAATCCGGATTAAAATTACATCACTTGGTCTTACTGAATCGCGGATTACATCAGACGAAACAATACAGCAGCTGTTTGTGGAATGCAGATTAAACAACTTCCTTGCTGAGGAGACCCCACTGTCACTTCCAAAACCAACAGGTGGTCAGAGGGTTCACTATAACTACAGCACTGGTGAGTGTGATGTGTTCCTTCCCTTCAGGTGTGTCATATGAAAATGCCTGCAATAGAGCCTTCTTCCTGTACATGAGGGTTGTGTTTATCTGTGTGCCAGTTGCATTTGTCTATTTTGCAAATATTCTGGGAGATATTAATGGTGATTTTTTAAGAAATGAGGTAAAGATGCAATTTTCAAGTACAAAACGAAACCTTGAAGTAGGCTTGTGTATGAAACGGTAACATTACAATATATTTAAATATGCTGGTAGCATGTAAATTTTAAAATTAGAGTACGCGTAACAAATTTATATATTCTTTTTAAAAGAGCATGATGAACTAATTTTTCTGTTGGTATATGATGATACAGCCAAAGACAAACATTCTGTCTAACCACATACAACTGAAATACGATTGAAAAGAGAATATGTAACTGGACGTGATCATCACTCGCAAATACTAATAACAACTTTTTAATATGGGAAACTATTCACCCATGTTTAATACTAATACATTGCTAATTACTTCACAATACTTTATATTTACACTACTGGCATACATGGAACCCTAATAATTGATAATTCTCTTGTTAATTATTTTCCGAGCTATTTCTTAGTATTTCAATTATTCATTAACTTTTTCTTTCCTGTTGAAGTCTGTTTCATTTAAGATTCAGTCTGGACTTCACATTGTCTTGGACTTCTAGGTGACAGTATCCTGAGCAGGTGAATCAGTTTGCTATTTTTGACAAACCATTAATACAGACATTCAAATTAAACATTTTTTTAAAAATAATTTTATAGAAGAGGCTTTGCAGAAGTGGTGTTACAGTCAGGTCTTTAAAATTGCTACCATCTACCTATCTGATTTTAGATGTAACTTGCCAAACCGATTTACTTACTCAGATTCTCCTCATACTCATAAATTGTTGGCTCACTGTGTGGCTGAAGACTGAAATCCCTCACAGGTGTCACGTCACCCATTGCTCTGGTGGAATTGCCTACATGATGTCAGGGCAGAATTGGGAACTTTTGTGACTCTGAAAAAAACAGAATCTTTGTAAGGCTTTAGGAAAAAAAAACCCAGAATCACAAAAACTAGTGCTGCAAAGTCTTCCATTCGCTGAGGCTTTACTTCCACTCGAACAAATGGGATTTCTGGCATCGTAAACCAACTAAAACATCAATTCAGAGTTCTTTTTCTGAGGTGAAAGATGAAGCTCATCTGGTGAGCTTCTGGGAACTCTTCCAAATGTTCTAGATAGGCAGACATAACTGAAGTAACATTTTTAAAACCTCGTTGAAGTAATACCATAAACCGTTAAAAGCTTTTAAATGCTTTTGATTTCTCTTGCTTCAGGAATTCTCATTGCTTTGAATATGACAAGCTTTTAGAAGGTATAAAAGTTCTTAGACAGTTGTTTAGGTATCAACTCTGCAAAGTTAAACTAATGAAATGCAGCAAAATTATGATGAATAGAAAATAAAATTTCAGACTTTTAGGACAATTAGGAAACTTCAATACATTTCAAGCTGTGATATTTGAAAATAGTATCATGCTTTGTAGAGACTGTAATTTATAAGGCTTTCCAGTCTAGTAGTGCTGTATTGTATTGTTTCTGTTCATCATAACCTGGCTTCATAACTTTGATTTTTCTATTTGCTGCTTAAATATGGAATATAGAACTGTTTAGACTTCAGAAGTTCCTAATGAATCAGTGTAAAAAGGTGGTTTTCAGTATTAATGGCTTCAGGACTGTATCCTGCAGCATAACAGTAATGTGGTTGTCATTTGCAAAGGTTTGCTTAAATGATTGGTCATCTAATTTCTGCTCAAGATTAGATTTGCATATATGGGGGGGAAAAACCCTAATGAGTCTGCCTTCTGACAAAGCCAGTTGAGAAGCCAGTAAGATTATAGTAATGAAATCTGCATGTGTGTTTGCTACAGTTTTACTGCATCTTTTAGTCATGTCTAATTAGATTTGAGTATGCTGAATATTTGAGGTTAATTGAATATTTTCTTAAATAAGATTTGCGTGAGTACTTGGAGCTTAGAAGGAAACTAATAGTCTTTTAGACCTTTGTATGGAGAAAATCAGGGGAAGTCCATAAATTATCTAAAAATTACTAATTCCTTTAATAAATAAAACATTTTATATTGTCTATATCTGGAACAGCCTGACTGTTTTAAAAACCTCTGAACTGATACAGAATGCTTCATGAGATTCGTGGCTTAAACATGTGAAAGCATGTAATTCATCAGGATCTAAAATTATATTTCCACCATGGTTAATCATTTTCCCCAGACTTTAATGGAGTTCTTTGCTGGATGTTTTATTTACTAGTCTGAATTTTTCCATTAAGCGAAACGAATTTGAACGCTTTAGTTTGTAAATAATTTCCATTTAAAATTGTGTTAGATGCAGAATCAGTAAACTTGGGAAATTTCAGTTTGGATGCTTACGGGAAAGGGAAGAGTCTGTTAATATGGCAGCTCCTCTGAACTGCTTTGTCTGTCCTTCTGTGTCTCTGCTGCCTCACCAGCTCCTGTGATCTCAGGAGCACTTGGCCATGAGAAGCACATGTGGAAAGTCATCCACACACCCAAAAGAATAGCAGAGGGCAATCGCTGCGTCTTTTAACCAAAGAAAGGAAGAAGTTATGGGTGGAAATAAAGGATTCAAAGACAGAACACCAATTGCTTTCTGTTAGTAGAGAAAAAGGTGGTAAATTGCAGATTCCTTCGATTGAATGACAACTCGACTGGCTGTTTTCTGAAAGTACCCAACTCCCTGTAACAGTTCTGCTGGCCAAGGAAGAGCTGAGGAGCAGCTTGGAGAAAACTGGAAAATCAGTAGCTTTGGAAGGTGTGCTTTCTAGAAGGACTTTTAAATCCCTCTGCAAGGAACTTAGGCCGCATTATTTTTCTTCATACTGCTCTATTCCAATACTCTCTGCTTCTTGGTAAATTGCTGCTTTCTGTTTATGCAAATAAGTCTGTTTTGGATAGTAGAAGACAGTATGAAATACGTTAAAATTTCTGTGAGTGCATAGGAAAGGAAACCTTAATGTGACATGGAGAGTGAAAAAGAGCAGTTGTGAGTACAGTGGCAGAGTAACTGGAAGAGAATGAATAGTAAAAATGTTGGAATTTAAAGACAGATGCATTTCTAGCTCCTTCTGCCCTCAAAAGCAAATGAAAACTGTTCCAAAGAGAATATTCCACAGAGTTAACTTGGCAAGAAAGAAGGTACTTTCTTAGTATATGATGCCAAAAAAACTTCTTAAATAATTTCTAAAAACCATATTTATCCTTCTTTTAATATATTTTTCAAACCAAGGCTGACTTCACTGTAGGTTGTATTAATGGTACAAAACAGCTGATCGTTGTGTTTGCATTTTAAACAAACTTTGCTTTCAGAGCATTCACGCGCTCCCCAGGCTGCGGATTTTCTTCGGTCCATTGGTCTGGAGGTTTCTCTTACTGAAATATTTTGGCAGGAAAGGAGGATTAAATTACTGAGGCCATCTGTCAAAAAGGACAAGCACTCTGCCGTGCACTATCATTATCACAGGCTTCCTCAGTGGAAGAAATGCAGTAAAATCACTTCAAATACAAAGCAATAAAGACCACTGGTTTTTAAAATCAAGGGCTGCTGTTGCCATTAACAGAAAATGACAGTGATGTGGGCTTAGACGGTGCTTGGGTCTCTTTTGACACACCATTAGATCACAATTCTAACATCTGATGCTAAAATTGTTGCTTTTTATTAGGAAAGAGAAATGTTTATTTTTCTCTGTTCTTCATGCTCTTTCTCCGAAAAGGTTAAAACCAATTGATAACTAATTGTATTCATTTCGATTTCCTTTGCAGTGATAAATGTGGATAAGGCACATAATCGTGCAGAAAGAGAGTATCTCAGGTCGATTCTTCTAAAGCCAGATCTACCTGCTGACAGGTATAGATTAGTGCTGTAAATCTCTATTACAGGGTTTATGGTTTGCCTTGTCTTTACTAACGAGGTAAATAACCCCGAGAAATTAATACATAACTAACTAGGCTTTCTGGTAAATACAGAAGACAAGCTAAAGCATACCAAGTGTCATATTTAGATATTTTTCTAAACTTCAAGCTTGTAATATTTTTTTAAAATTACAAAAGTCAAAGTGATTGTGGTGCCGTTCATGTAAGGCCACTAGTTGGAGTATTCCTGTGGGATGAAGAGCTCAGATCTCCTCCTTCCTGCTTAGCAGCAAAGATTTAATCCAGTGTTATCATCTTTTAGGCATATTGGAACTGTAAGAGGTTAGAGGTACTCTTATTTGCATCTGTTTTGTTGAGCTTGCTCTTGTCACGTGAAAAACCTGTGTTTGATTTGAACCACAGGGGTGGGTCTGTATGGATGATTCTCCCCTTTGGCTGTAGTTACTGTCTCAAATGTTACTGTGCCTACATTTAATTTATGCTTTATTGAAAATTTTAGTGGTAGTTGTACCTGTAAGTTAAAAATTATTCCAGCACTAATCTCCTCTTCTATCACTGTCTTAGGTGCCAAGCTGATTTCCCCATATTGATTTGATTGAACGTTGACACTGAATCAAAACAGATCTATTCCCAGTACCCAGTTTTATCAGTTATTATAATTTTTAATTTGTTTTTGTGTAGATTAATATTTATCTTACACATCTGTCTTTTTTCGTGAGTCTTGGCAGTTTTGCTTCTTCTTAGCTCTTTGTTAAAATTGTAAGTTAAATCAATTATAATCAAGCCACCTGTTGAAAATAGCTGTGATATTTTCCCTTTTTTGCCTCTAGACCATTTATTTAAACACACATTTTCAGTAGGCCTCTGGTTTTAGTGACAAATATTTACATATACATTTTCTATCATAAAAACTTGTTAGCAAGAGCCAAGCACAAAAATAAACTACTTGCTGTGGTTTAGGAATGGTATTCACCAATTTAGTGTTCCCCCTGAAACACCCCAAACCATCTGCTGTTTGATCATTGCCCTTCCCCTGCGGTGGCTGGAGAGAACTGGAGACAAAACAGGCAAAGATCACAAGTTGAGATAAGAACAATTTACTGGAAAATGTAGTAAGACCACGAACAGTAACAGCAACAATATTAATGACAGAGAGTACAAAACAAGAGGCAAAGGATTCCCATGTTATTGCTCACCCCGCAGCCTTCCCTCATCCCCACCAATGTGAGGTACAGAATAATCTCCTCCTGGCCATGCCCCTCCAGGCTACTGCAAGAATTAACCCTGTCCTGACCAGCACAAGGACCCAGCTATAAAAGCATATTGCAGTTGTCATGTTGTCTCAGTTTAACGAGACTGAAGTGCTTGCTAAGGAGGATGAGTTACGAGGAAGACCAAACTCCTCCCTCTAAGCACTTGTAAATCCAAAATTAAGAGGCTCCAATTGAGGAAGAATGGAGAAGGGAAAAGGATTTATTAAAGGATATATGTGTGTTGGCAGAAGAACAAAAGAACACAAACCCAACCAAACAATAATTCTGTACCCAAAAATCCCCTTCAGAAAGGGAAGAGTTCAGTTCTCCCCGCTCGGGGCAACTCCAACCGCGGCCAGCAGGGGGCGCTGCTGGATCTCCGGAGGAGCAGAGCCTGCGGTGCTCAGCGTGGCCGGCAGGGGGCGCTGTGGGAGGGCCCCGGTGCGCGGGAGGAGCCGAAAGTGGAGATTCCCCCACACCGACAAGGGGAAAAGGGGAAAAAAGGGGTTCTTCCTATGGACTCACACTGTTGGCTGTGATGACCTCAGAATATTCTTGCAATGGGAAATGTTGACTATAATTCACATGTAAAATAGTATGGGTTTTGTCTTTTTTATGGGGTTTTTATTTGATTTTTAACCCTTTTTGAAGGTAAAATATCTTCTGTGTTTGTTTTTTGGGGGGGCTTTTTTGTGTTTAGTCTAAAATTTACGGTGGTCAGTGATCCCCCAGAAGACGAACAGGATCTTGAATGTGAGGATATCGGTTTCGCTTACGTCAGTTTGAAAGAGATATTCCAGAAGCAAAGAGATATCATTGAGCAAGATATTGATGGTAAGTTTTAAAGATCTCTTTCTTGTTAACTTTTGTAGCCTAAAAATTGTCAAATTTCTTTTCTTTGCAAGACTTATTGTGCAAGTAATTGTTTGACATTGTTTCAATAAGAAATTCCTTAATATTAACTAATGGGTTCCACATTTGTTTGCAAAAGTCTGCAAAAACTGTCTACTAGTGTTATTCCTTAAAATCTGTTTAAAAAAAAACGCAAAACCAAACGGCGTTCCCAGTTCACAGCAATTAGTTTATAAAATCTAAGAACTTTCAAGCCACTTACTGTAACTCTCCATTTTCTACAACGTATTTCATTTTAGGAGGACTATAAATACCTATTCTACGTTAAAATTTATATCGGCAATTCTGTATTGCTGATGTCCGTGTCTTACTTGAAGTTACATTATAACCCCCAGAGTACCTCAAGTTTGTGTCCTCTGTACCAAACTTGTAGGCGTGGTTTTGGTTCGGAATGTTTGGGTGAGCACCCGTCTGTCACAGACTGTGCCCAGGGTCACAGTGACTCGGCAGAGCAAGGGGAGGTGAGCAGGAGGTGTCGAAGCCTAATAAGGCGCAATAAAACTGCTAAAGACAGATTTTATGGCCTTTCAGCAGCAAAGGTATTTATTGCAACGTTGGGGAACTCCCAGCTCGCGCTGGACAAAGAGCTCCGAAGTGCTTAGTACAAATCAAGGAGTATATACAGTTTCTGTGAGTGATTGCAACATTTTTCCATAAATATTCATATAATTGCAACATCTAGTTATAATATTCATAACAGGCGAAGTCAGGGCGGAGTCTTCTTTTTGGGGTGATCTGTGGTGGGAGATCCTGTTACTTCGGCCTCAGTAGGGGTCGTTTTCTCTCCTCACCCTCGGTGAACTCTTCAACTTCCTCTTGATTCTGCTGACTCCATGGTGAATTTTGCAAGATCCTTGGACTCAAGCCCCTATTTCGCCCCTTATCTTTTTGTGCTCTGTAAAATATGTCTTTATGTCGGTGTGTAAGCATTCCTTTGGTGCTCAGTACCATATCCAGCTACTCCTTGGATTCTAATCTCAGTTAGAAGCACGGCCTGCATTCTGAGTTAACTCTTCAGGGCCTTGTTCTGTTTCAGTGTGGAATCTTCCATTTCCTGCGTCACAGGGTAGCACTCTTAGAACACCAGCAAGACTAGAGAGGGTTCCTTGGTCCTTTTGTAGACTGTTAGGAAAACACTCTCCTTGCTCCGTTTCGTGTTCCCCGTGGCAGCAGGGACACGGCTACCGATGGGGCACTTCTCTCTTTGCCTCTTCCTCTCAATCCTCCCTCCCCATGAGGTAAAGCTCAGTGAAGAAGCTGGAAGCACATCTGTTACAAAACAGTCCCTCTCCTGTATCCGTGAGTGACCCAGTTTGATGACTGGATGCAGAGCACCCACGTGCCCAAGGTACCTTTGCAATAGCAGGAGTTGGAGTCGGCCCCAGCAGAGTGCCAAGGAAACTGTGACTTCGCTGCTTCTAGTTCTGTGTCTCATACCCGTACCTTGACTGCTGGGGAGCTGAGTAGTGAGGGAGGGAAATAGGCTTTCTTCTCCCTTCCCATTATCATGCATGATTTGCATCCATGTTGTTGCTAAAGTACTCAAAGTATGCATCAAAGTTCCAGGAACATGATAAGGAAAATTCTAAGAAGAATCACATTCCATACTCTGGAAAAATAGTACACAGATTTGATGCACTTCCTGCTGTCACTGAGCAACTTAAGCTTTTCTCCACCGATGATTTCTCTCCAAGTACAAAAGCACATCTCCTCCAAAGACGTATTTTGTAGTTTCTCACTGGAGGATTATTTTTGTTCTGGATTTTATGGCTATAACTCCCATTGTTATAATTCCCATTTGATAAGATTGATTAGTGATGTAAATACAATTTTTGAAAAGCACCTTTCACAAAACGCTTAAATCATCTGAGAGAGTTATTAGGACAGAAGGAACTGGGTTTTGTTAATAGTTACTGTTCTGTTCTAAGCTAATCAATACTGTGTAATGACAACCAACTACTTCAATATTGTGAGGAACATTTCCTCCCCTAATCATCAGATATTTGAATAAATTTTTACTTTATGTGGATTATATCTATGAAAGTGATAATAACAGCTAGAAATTCTTCTCCTTTTTCCATCCACACTTCTCTTCCCTGCATATGCCATCCAGGGTTTTTTGGGTTTTATTGCATCCATCTGAAAATTTAGGTATTTCAGAGAATTGAAAATTCTTTTACATTAATATATGTCAGATCATGGCAAAAGAATGTATCAGTATATTTTCTTGAACAAAGTCATTATAAAAGGATCCGTNTTGCATCCATGCTGTTGCTAAAGTACTCAAAGTATGCATCAAAGTTCCAGGAACATGATAAGGAAAATTCTAAGAAGAATCACATTCCATACTCTGGAAAAATAGTACACAGATTTGATGCACTTCCTGCTGTCACTGAGCAACTTAAGCTTTTCTCCACCGATGATTTCTCTCCAAGTACAAAAGCACATCTCCTCCAAAGACGTATTTTGTAGTTTCTCACTGGAGGATTATTTTTGTTCTGGATTTTATGGCTATAACTCCCATTGTTATAATTCCCATTTGATAAGATTGATTAGTGATGTAAATACAATTTTTGAAAAGCACCTTTCACAAAACGCTTAAATCATCTGAGAGAGTTATTAGGACAGAAGGAACTGGGTTTTGTTAATAGTTACTGTTCTGTCAAAAGCTAATCAATACTGTGTAATGACAACCAACTACTTCAATATTGTGAGGAACATTTCCTCCCCTAATCATCAGATATTTGAATAAATTTTTACTTTATGTGGATTATATCTATGAAAGTGATAATAACAGCTAGAAATACTTCTCCTTTTTCCATCCACACTTCTCTTCCCTGCATATGCCATCCAGGGTTTTTTGGGTTTTATTGCATCCATCTGAAAATTTAGGTATTTCAGAGAATTGAAAATTCTTTTACATTAATATATGTCAGATCATGGCAAAAGAATGTATCAGTATATTTTCTTGAACAAAGTCATTATAAAAGGATCCGTTCTTAAGTCTGGACACAGACTTCAGTTAAATTTAAGGGCACAATAAATAGAATTCCTAAGTACCATTGGGCACATTCTCTGACAGGGATATTGGTTTAAGGAAAAACAATAAACCTAAACACAGGGACATTCATAGGGCACTACCACATGAAGATACAGTCATTCTTAAGTTAGATAACATTCCTTCATTCTATTTGAGGACTGCAAGCATTTATCTTTTTCATATCTTGTCCTTTCATTGCTGATTGTGTAAAAGTGGTCTACCTGAAATCCGAAGCAATTAAGTGAATGGCAAGCAAGAGGATGGGTGAAGAATCGAACAATATGTCTCAGAGATAATATGACAGTACTAAAACTGAGAAAACAGAATTAATGTTATCTTCTGACATGATTAATTACAATTTATCCTACCGTTCTTGTAAGTAAAAAGAACACTGTTCCCTGAAGTTTGCTCTTGAAGTTCAGTGAGTGATTTGTCCAAGGATATACAAAATGGTTCAGATCTCTCAGAACAGCATCAAATCTATCCTATAATAGCTCTTTCTATTACGTGTTTTTCCTTCTCTGAACCTCTTCTGAGCTGTCCCAGCAGCCCAGAAGTTGTAGCAAGCAGCACCATTGCATGTCCTGGAGTGCTTATCCCAGTGTATATAGTAAATACATAACCTTGCTGTTTGTCAGCTATAGAATTGGCTCTGAAAAGATGTGCCATCGAGATTATTTGGTTTTACTCAAATTTCTTTTAGAGTCACGTTAGGCAACCTCATTGCTTTTTAGGTAGGACTGGTGTGGAGGACCAGGCACGTTTTGTCTCAAACATTCTGACTGTTAAAACAGGAAAGGTGATTGAAGGAGAGGGTCCTGCAGATGTGGGGCAGCGTGTTCTGAGCCAATTCCCTGCTCTGCCTTGGGACTCATGGTCAGTCCCCCCCAGCTCACTCCCTAGAGGGCTCCAAGGGGCTGCGCACGTGCAGCAAAATGGCACAAAAAAATCTAGTTTCCATAAAGAGGCTGCATCACTATAAAAGGAAGGGGATTGGGCCCCCTTGCTCTCTTTTTCCTCTCTTTCTCTGTTGCTCTGGACCATCCTCACAGCAGGACCAGTGTGGGATCTAAGGACTGGTGACATTGTTTTCTCTCTCTCTCTTTCCTGTCTTGTTTTCTCTCCCCCCTTGCTTTGCCTAGGCAAAGAACAGCTGTCATTATTCTACTCCACACCCCATTTGTTGTGGGACTGGGGAGCTTGTGGAAGTGTGTGCTTGGGAGCCAGCACCTTTCTGGAGTGCTGTTCTGGCCCGTGAGGCAGCACAGCTTTGGTTGGGAGTTGTGTGCCAGCACCTTGGAGTAGTTTGTTGTGGGAGGTGAGAACTCGGTGAAGTGTAGTGTACAAAAGTAAGGACTTGTTTGCCACCACTCTTGTGGAAGTGCATGGTAAGAATTTAGGGGCTTACTGGCCAACACTTTTTGAGCCTAAACAGCGGGTTGGTTGCCAGAGATAAGGCAACAATACAACGAGACATGAGAGTTCCCTGCCACACGTCTGGGGTCTTTGTTCAGCCTGATGAGAATTTACAGCAAGCCTTGTGCCCCAGCCTGATGGGTACAACTGGGAAGGAGCCTCACCTTTGCCTGAGCATCATGTTTTAATCACAGCAGCGGGGATTCTGGCTCTGGGCTTACTTAGATATTGTAAAAGAGTGCAATTTTAAATCATGTTGGTAATTTCTGTAAAATACAGATTTTAAATACTACTTTAAAATCCTCGTACACAAAGATGAAGACAGTATACCATCTTTGTCTGCACTTTTTTACAACACATAGAAGCTTGGAATTTAAATAATTTTGCATTGCAACAACTGAAAAAAACATTTTACTATTTAAATACTAATCATTGATTTGGACCCATCATGCACACAGTGCAGCAAAGGCATTAATCACTATATTTTTACTTAAAACTATTCCTAACTGTGCATATGATGTCTTTAATAGAGTTTGGAACATCTGTATTTACATTATTACATTACATTACATCATTATTTTATATAGGCAATTATTACACTGATAGGTTTTTTTATTTCAAAGTTAACTCCAACACTAATACTTTTATTGTTGTACGTTCTGGTTCTTGGACTCCTTTGTTTCTAGTAGGCTGAGGACCTGAACTGGAAGGTTTCTCTATTATTTATTTATTTGTCCTCTTTTTCTTTTTTTAGCATATGCTACGTGCCTTTTAATCTGTCCAGACGCTGGGGAAAATTATTAGAACAAAAGCGAAACCTTAAATTCAATTGCTAATGATGTTTTCTGATGTTTCCTTTCTAGTTTTCGACTCACAAGATGCCAGTGCAGTAATTGGAAAGCTCACAGTGACAGTGGAGGCCCTCCAGGCACTGCGTTCAGTCCATGAGGAAGGCAAAAACCACTAGGAGGTGGGAGAGGGACATTTGCCTACCCAAGTTCCTGCTCCCGATATAAAGACATGCTTGATGGTGCATCAGAGATGAGGTCTTTGTCATTCTTACAGTATGTTTAATATATAATTTATATGAAAGGGATGATTGATGTGTAGGTGCACAATTTTGTACGCTTTTCAGTCTGTTTTCTTATTTTTAAGGTCCTTCCTTCCAGCTCTCAACAGTTGATAGTATCGAGGTCTAACTCAGTCCTAGCAGTTTGTTTTCAACCCACACCTGCTTGTAAGTGATCGGATACCGGTTGAGGGTACTTTGTGTAAGGAAATAAGTGATTGTGAACCTACAAACAAATGCCTGTAGATTCTTACTAAGAGTAGTTGCACCGCCGTCCCCTCTCAGGACAGGCTCACTGGTGTCAGTAGCTCAGGCAGTCTGCAGGATTAGCTGGTCTGTCAGCCCGTGGTGCTCAGGGCTCCGGCCAGGCTGGTTGGAAACCCCCAAAGCTGGAACCTGCTCAACTCCCCTGCGCACCCCGTTCCAACGCCCGACCGTCCTCAGAGTGAGAAAAAGGAGGTGCATTTCTAAACATTAGTTCAATCCAAATCGAAGCCAGAGCTAGATCTAAGCACGTGGAGCAGTTTTTGCACTTAATGTACCATCTAATAATTTAATTGGTTTTTTAAAATTCTAGAGATGGCGTAAGTGTGACCACGTTTGTCATTTGTTTCAGCCATTCAATGTTTTGCACAAAAACAAGAACAAAGCATTTTAGTGTTGATTTTCATGGTTTGCAGTATGCCATCAAACTACCATCCAGTTTTGTGAGGAAGTTGACAAAAAGTAGCTGTTAACAATGTGGTTTGCTCAGATAATTTTTCTGTATATTTCGGTGGCAAACAATTCGTTATGGTTTATTCCTGGGTTGTTTGGGGGTTTTTTTATATTAGACTTAGATTATTTTAAGAGTAAGGAAACAAACCAATAAATCAAACAGACCAGTCTTACACTGAAATCATCTTCATAACCTTCATTTGCACATTTTCGATTGTCAGAGATTTTCCCTGAGCTGTGAGAAAGAGGGATATAAATCTGTAACCTCTGTCAACACCTGTTCTAGGTATCAAAATATATCTTACTTCAGGGGTCCAGCATCAACAGCTGCAACAGCGCAAGACAGGTCTTGCATATGATCTAGCAATGATTTGTTTAACGTTTTCATGGATTTGGAAAATAACCTATTTTCTGTTTAGACAAACTGTCATTCTTGCTGAATGCAAAATTATTTCTGTATGTATTAAAGTCACAAGAACTTGAAAAAATGTTGGAAAAATGTGGTCCTTCTACTACAAAAAAACTCAAGGTCAACTTTCTTTTGCTTGAAAGACTGTTATCAACCAGTAGTTATTCTGATTACCTACACATAAAGTATAAACAGCTGCACTTGCTGATAGCCTTCTTCTCTTCAATTATGATGAACAACAGAAAATGTTTTACCTCATGTATAGGGCAATTTTCCCAGAGAAATGAGACACCAATCAGCATCTGACTCCAAACACACAGTACACGACCAGTAAATAAAAATTAGCAAACTTAATAAAGAACTTCAGAAAATCTTTACAGAAAATCTTCCTACATTTTGCAAACATTCATTAATGTTCTTTCCTCTGCAATAAGCATTGTAGTATACCAAAATCAGACCCATTTGGAAACTTGCCAGTAGGTTGGTAATGTCAGTGGTATAATTTACATCCTAGATGAAATACAAAAAAATGGGTCTGTTTCTAAAAGAGTATCAGATGTGTATCATCATATGAACTCATTTTTTCCAACAATGAGACATGTAGGCTGCTGCCCTTGTTTTCTCATTTGTCAGAACAGGTACAGGGCCTGTGTACAGCAGTCAAGCACTTATTTTTATTATTAAACAGCACTTATTTTTATTATTAAACTCATACAGGCCTGCTAAACTATAGAGATGTTGCTAATAATTTTAACAGAATTACAGAAGCATCTTCAGTATTTGCAACTTGCTTTTACACAGTGCCTTTAATAAAAAGAATATGTACCATTCACAAACTCTACAAAATAGGTGCTTTAGGTATTAAGCATGAAATTTAGGTTTTTGCTGAGGTCCTTAGATCTTTATGGTGCTAGTTAAGTGTGAAGGGTGCAAGGACTAACTCAACAACTTCATCTTTGCCTAAAACCGCAAGCCTGTTGTTCACAAACATTTGAAGAAAAGGATATATCATGTGTGGTCTGTCTTATTTACATAATGCAAGCTACTAGCTTTTGTATTTTGCAAGATTTTTTGTTTTTTCTCTTGGAACAAGAATCACATTTGTACTGAATTCAGGTAACTGCTGTTCTGTTGGCTGGTATCAATCCTCTGTAGTTAGTTTAGAGTTCCTAATAGACATGTATGTGTCCTTTTTCCTCCCGAAGTTACAGGTCACAGAATCAGCCGGGTTGGAAAGGACCTCTGAGATCATCAAGTCCAACCCTTGATCCAACACCACCGCGGTTCCCAGACTATGGCACTCAGTGCCACGTCCAGCCTCAGCTTGAAAACCTCCAGGGATGGAGAATCCACCACTTCCCTGGGCAGCCCATTCCAATGGCTGATTACTCTCTCTGGAAAGAATTTCTTTCTGATATCCAACCTAAACCTCCCCTGGCACAGCTTAAGGCTGAGCCCTCTTGTCCTACTGCTGGTTCCTGGGAGAAAAGACCAACCCCCACCTGGCTACAGCCTCCTGTCAGGGAGTTGTAGAGAGCGATGAGGTCTCCCCTGAGCCTTCTCTTCTCCTGGCTGAGCCCCCCCAGCTCCCTCAGCCTCTCCTCACAGCACTTGTGCTCCAGTCCCTTCCCCAGCCTGGTTGCTCTTCTCTGCCCCTGCTCCAGCCCCTCCATGTCCTTCCTGAGCTGAGGGGCCCAGAACTGGACACAGCACTCCAGGTGTGGCCTCACCAGCGCTGAGTCCAGGGGCAGAATCACTTCCCTGCTCCTGCTGCCACACTGTTCCTGAGCCAGGCCAGGATCCATTGGCCTTCTCGGCCCCCTGGGCACACTCTGGCTCATGTTCAGCTCCCTGTCACTCCACACTCCCAGCTCCCTTCCTGCCTGGCTGCTCTCCAGCCACTCTGTGCCCAGAGGGGGTTGTTGTGGCCAAAGTGCAGGACCCAACACTTGGCCTTGTTGAACCTCATCCCGTTGGAATCAGCCCAGCTCTCCAGTCTGTCCAGGTCGCTTTGCAAATACAAGAGCTGTAACTTTCTACTGAAGTGTTATTGTATAATAAGAATGGAAAATACTTAATTTTCTCTTGTAAAATGAAAATGAAAACAACAGTATGTACTATATTCTCTACGTACGGTCATGGCCACATAGAACTGGTTGTACAGAGAGTAAAGGCATTGTAAGGGACTGCTTGAACCTGCCCTGCTGAGCAATTTGAAACAAACAGCTTGTTCCAACTTGCCTCGTGCATTTTAGTATTTAAAGTTCCTTTGTCCTGCACAAACAGCACAGTAATGATTAGGTATCTGGAACTTGTCTTATACAAAAATTCAAACACCCTCAAAATTTGGAATTGTGTGAACTGTATTTTTGGGAGAAGAGGGGCATGAACGAACTTCTTGACATCAGGCACCCTTGACTCTTATCTGATACATTCTTCCCTTATGCGGTTAATTCTGAATTTTTTTTTCTCATTTGCATACTCCTGTGGGATTCTCATGACAGGGCTCGAGGGCTTTACCAGCAGATGTGTCACTGCTCATGAAAGCTGAGCTTGCATCCAGAGAGATGTGAAACAACAGCTATTTTAAAAAATCATAGAATCACAGAATGTGCTGAGCTGGAGGAGAGCCATAAGATCATCAAGTCCAACTCCTGGCCCTGCTCAGGACACCCCAACAATCCCATCACGTGCCTGAGAGTGTTGTCCAAACACTTCTTGAACTTGGACAGGCTTGGGGCCGTGCCCACTGCCCTGGGGAGCCTGGTCAGTGCCAACCACCCTCTGGTTTGATACCTTTTCCTGAGATCCAACCTGAGCCTGCCCTGACACAGCTCCAGCCGTTCCCTCGAATCCTGTCACTGGCCACAAGAGGGAAGAGATCGGTACCTGCCCCTCTGCTGCCCCTCAAGAGGATGTTGAAGACCTCAGTGAGGTCTGCCCTCTTCTCCAGGCTGAACAAAGCAAGTGCCCTCAGCTGCTCTGCCTACAGCTTCCCCATCCTCGTGAACTCCTTTGGATGCTCTCTAATAGCTTATTGTGTTTTTTATAATGTGGTGCCCAAAACTGCCCCCAGCACTTGAGACTGCCCCAGGGCAGAGCAGATCGGGACAGTCCCCTCCCTGGCCCAGTCTGATGTCCCCGAGGATAGAGCTGGCCCTCCTGGCTGCCAGGGCACTGCTGACTCAGGACCAGCTGGCCACCCACCAGGGCCCCCAGGGACCTTTCTGCAGTTGCTCTCCAGCCTCTTGTTCCCCAGTCTGTCCGTACATCCAGGGTTGCCCCCACCCACGTACAGAATCTGCACTTGCCCTTGTTAAACCTCACACGGTCGGTGATTGCCCATCTCGTATTTGTTGAGGTCTCTCTGCCGGGCATCTCTGCCCTTGAGGGAGTTGACAGCTCCTCCCAATTTAGTGTTGTCAGCCAAGTGACTTAGTAACCCTTCAAGTTCTGTGTCCAGGTCATTAATGAAGGTGTTGAAAAGAACTGGGATGAGGATGGAGCTGTGTGGAACCCCGCTAGTGACTGGTGCCAACAGGGTCCAGGCCGCCTTTCCATGATCCTCTCCTGCCCCAACACCAACCTGTGCTCCTTGGGGCTTGGTGCTCATAGAGCCCCAGTCAGAACCTGTTTCCCACTGTGTGCCTCAGGGGCTGCATCGCCTGCCCCTCACCTCTCCCAGCCTCAGGGGGACACTCAAGTGTGCCCCAATCTGCCCTGCTCTGGGGGCACCTGATGTCACCCCAGTCACTATCACACTTGGTGCCTGACCTGTGAGCCACTTGCTCACCCATCACGTAACATGGTTATCCAGCTGTGGGCTGGACATTTTGTCTAGAAGGATCCCGGGAGAGACGGTATCAGAAGCTTTGCTGAAGTCCAAAAAGATTCCATCTACTGGCTTTCCTGAATCAACCAGGTGGGTTTCCCTGTCATAGAAGGAAATCAGGACTTCCCCCTCATGAAGCCATGCTGGCTGTGACCAACAACTGCGTTGTCCTCCAGGTGTTTTTCAGTGCTTCCCAGAATAATCGTGTCCATTATTTTACAAGGCACTGAAATGAGACTTGACAGTCCTGTAATTTCCAGGCCGTCCCTCTCGCTCTTCTTGAAAATGTAACAACGTTAACCAGCTTGTGCTGTCTGAAGCACCCTCTCGGACTAATCACAGTGTGATGCTGAGAAGGGCTTAGGCATCCTTAAAAACTT
This sequence comes from Oxyruncus cristatus, assembly GCA_013399855.1. Lineage (NCBI taxonomy): Eukaryota > Metazoa > Chordata > Aves > Passeriformes > Cotingidae > Oxyruncus > Oxyruncus cristatus. Next base: position 187,915 of record VXAY01004570.1, read on the forward strand.
GTTTCCCAACCTTCAAATGCTCAGAGAATAGGCAAATGCTCTTTGCCTGTTGTGTGAGAAGAGTCTATTCTGTTCGAGGGTGGTGGGGATGGAAATAAATGCAGCCACTGTAATGATTTCACAAGATAGTTTGGAACAGTGTTGTGATTTTGGTGTTTTCTTGCCACCTCCCGTATTTACAAGGAAGTTGTGTCAGCAACTTCCTCCAAACCTATCAAACTCTTCTGCTGTGATAGTTCTTGGAGCTGAACTCACAGCTTGGCCACACTCCACAGCTAATGGCAACACAGCAGGGATTGCAGGAACCAAAGAGCAGGGTTGTGGGATCTGGCAGGGGATGCTGCCACCTCTGGCTTTTGAACACTTACTGGGAGACCAGTGTGATCTGGAGCACAGATGGCTTTGCTCCAGCCAAAGGACATGCCAGTTTTTTAATTAATCCGGAGATGTGTGAGCTGTGGTTGGTGAGAGAGAATTTCACTCCTGATTTTGGAAATTTCCTTTTGGCCCACCCAAAGACTGGACTATACATGACTCATGAGACCAGTCTTAATTCACTCACTGGCTCTGTCCCCAGTGAACAAGTGGGAAGGGAGCACAAGAACCTTATTTGATAGCTGAGATAAAGCTTTGGTAAAGTTCAGGCAGAGCTGAGTAGAGAGAGGGGAGCTACATTTCTATAATAAAGATATGGGAGAAGGAATGAACCAGCACACACTACACAGCCAGCTTCCCTGTTGGCCAGGGGACTGAATCTGTCCTTTGCATAAGCAGGAGTGTATTTGCCCCAGGGATGGTTGTTTGTCTACCACCATATTCCAGCAGCTACTACTGATCACTTCCCAGTTTCTCTGTTGCTGACAGAGGTGCCGGTGCTTGCCCTGCATGTGGATCCCCTGTGTTTGCATTTCCAGAAGCTGCTCCTTCACACTTAAAACCACCAGTTTTCTCCAGGCAAACCCTCACGGACTCCACAGGCCTCACAGGTCCCATAGGGCCTCATAGGCCCTCATAGGAACCATAGCCTGCACAGGCTTCATGAGCCCCATGGGTCTCACAGGCCCCATAGGGCCTCATGTGCCCCATAGGTCTCATTGTTCCCAAAGGTCTCACAGGCCCTGTAGGTCTCACAGGCCCCATAGGCCTCAGGGGTCCCACAGCTTTCACGGGCCCTATAGCCCCCATAGGCCTCACAGGGAGCTATAGGGCCTGTGAAAGCTGTGGGATCCCTGAGGCCTATGGGCCCATAGCCACCATGGGCCTCAAGGGTCCCATAGGCCTCATAAGCCCCACAGGCCTCATGGGTCCCATAGCCCATGTCGGGCTCACGAGCCTGATAGCCCTCACAGACCCCATAGCCTCCACAGGCCTCAAGCACCCCCCAGCCCTCATAGCTCCTAAAGCCACCACAGCCTGTCATAGATTTACTTGTTCTACAAAAAACAGGCAAGGAATTTTTCTTTCCCCTGCATCCTAAGGGCAGATGTAGAACGGGGAACGGTAGTTTTTGCCTTGGGTAATTGACACACACCAAGGAACTAACCAGCAGATCCACATTCCAAGCTGATGGCCCTCCGAAGACTGAGGGGAGGAGTGAGGAGTTTTGTTTTGGGGTTTTTTTGTTGGTTTTTTTTTCTCTCCTCGGAAACGGGAGGCACTTCACTTCTGCCTTAACTCAGGCAGTGTGTGTGTGGCAGGGGTCCGAGGGTCACTTTGTTTTCGGCCTGGTCCCCTGACTGCTGCTGGCCCCGCCTGGCCTCTGCTCTCCTGCGCCTTGTTCTGCCTGCAGCCCAGATCTGCCCGGATTCATCGGAGAGGCCTGACCCACCTGCAGAGGAACTTTTTGGGGAGGAGGTCGCCCTGTCCCCTCCTCCTCTCCCATGTTCGGCAGCGGTTTGTGCCCACTGACGAAGGTGGGGAAATCCCGGCCACAGCCAGCCACAGACGGCGTGAGTTCCGCGGGAAGAACGCCCTTTTTCCCCTTTTCCCCTTGTCGGTGTGGGGGGAATCTCCACTTTCGGCTCCTCCCGCGCACCGGGGCCCTCCCACAGCGCCCCCTGCCGGCCACGCTGAGCACCGCAGGCTCTGCTCCTCCGGAGATCCAGCAGCGCCCCCTGCTGGCCGCGGTTGGAGTTGCCCCGAGCGGGGAGAACTGAACTCTTCCCTTTCTGAAGGGGATTTTTGGGTACAGAATTATTGTTTGGTTGGGTTTGTGTTCTTTTGTTCTTCTGCCAACACACATATATCCTTTAATAAATCCTTTTCCCTTCTCCATTCTTCCTCAATTGGAGCCTCTTAATTTTGGATTTACAACTGCTTAGAGGGAGGAGTTTGGTCTTCCTCGTAACTCACCCTCCTTAGCAAGCACTTCAGTCTCATTAAACTGAGACACAGCCCCATAGCCCTCACTGAACCCATAGCCCCCAAAGCCATCACAGCCTCCACAGCCTCCATAGCTCTCAAACACTGCATTTCCCTCACAGCCCACTTAGCCCCCTGTGAGATACTGGATCCACATCGCACTGAATTCGTATCATGGCTTAGCTTCGCGAACGAAGATTTGGGAAGAGCTCTACCCACGGTTGTTGCAAGCGCGTTGGTGGCTAAAGAGGCCAATACGAGATAGGCAGGTCCGATTGCAAAAGGCACAGCAGAAAGACTCCTCAGATGGTATATTCTGCAAGGCACGAGTCTTTCTGCGTTGTCTTTTCTCCTCAAGGGTGATCCTGCGTGCTTTCTCAAAAGCATCAGCAGCGTTGTACATGGTGTGCACTGAATTATTGATATGGGTCAGAACCAACTCCCTCTGAGAGCGGGTGTGGAAGGACTGGGTCTAAACCTGCAGGTACATGGCAAGGCTGCCTTATCACCTAGGGCCGTGTCGCTGACAGCACACAGCAGAGCCGGGCGGCTGCGGCCAGCACGACTCTGCCCGTGCAGGGCACAGGGTGCCACTGAGGGCCCAGCAGCCGCGCTGTCCGTCCGGGCTGACCTGCCCACACCGCACCCCTGCAGCCTGTGACTGGCTACAGCAGCCCTCCCTCCGGCCTGCAAGGCCCGGACCGCGGGTCCTGCCCGGGAGGGAAAACTGAACTCCAGAAATACACGAAACTCCCTGTGAGCTTTCTCTCTTCCTCCCCTCTTGTTGGTAACTATTTTTCCTCTCCTTTCTCTCCTTCTCTCTCTCTTCCTTCCTTCTTGGATTCTGCCCCTGTACTCAGCACTGGTGAGGCCACACCTGGAGTGCTGTGTCCAGTTCTGGGCCCCTCAGTTCAGGAGGGATATTGAGGTGCTGGAGCAGGTGCAGAGAAGAGCAACCAGGCTGGGGAAGGGACTTGAGCACAAGCCCTATGAGGAGAGGCTGAGGGAGCTGGGGTTGTTTAGCCTGGAGAAGAGGAGGCTCAGGGGAGACCTCATCGCTCTCTACAACTCCCTGACAGGAGGGTGTAGCCAGGTGGGGGTTGGTCTCTTCTGCCAGGCAATCAGCCGTCAGACAAGAGGGCTTGGCCTTAAGCTGTGCCAGGGGAGGTTTAGGTTGGATATCAGAAAGAAATTCTTTACAGAGAGGGTAATCAGCCATTGGAATGGGCTGCCCAGGGAAGTGGTGGATTCTCCATCCCTGGAGGTTTTCAAGACGAGGCTGGACGTGGCACTGAGTGCCATAGTCTGGGAACCACAGTGGTGTTGGATCAAGGGTTGGACTTGATGATCTCCGAGGTCCTTTCCAACCCGTCTGATTCTATGATTCTATGATTCTTTTCCTTCTCTTGGGGTAACTTAAAACCAATGAATTGTGTTGTACTAAAGTTGGTATATTGTTTGTAGTGGGTGCTTTTTGTGGTCTTTGTGCTAGGTGTTTTAGTGAATGCTTTTCTTGGTTGTATTTTATTCCTGTAAAACCTTTTGCAAAAATTATTTTTCTTATCTTTCCACTAAATTAAAAGAATTTTTCTTGGAGTGTGTGGCTCTTTTTTTCCAGATGCAAATTTAAGGTTATAATGAACCAAAAGACATTTAAAATGTCTCAAATAAAATGTAACTGCTCTGGGATCTTATGGCTGTGGAGGTCTTTGTCCAATTTGTCTTCATCTGTGAAAAGTAAAGAAATAAAGCAACTTTTGTCATTAACAGCCTAAAAATAAAAAAAGACATCAGTCTTCTGTTCAAAAGGCAGGGTTGTTCAATAAGCTTTTTGTCCAGTTTCTTCACAGAACAGTGGCTTCTCAGAGTACCTGATTCTTCAGACCAAAGGCAAATGTATTTTGTGGCACACAGGCTGGAAGGGGGACCAAAACTGGCTATGAATAACCACACACATTAGTTAAGCACAGTCACACAGTGACATTTATTCTTTGATTCACCAAAAAAGAACAATAATTAAGTGGAACTGGCCAGTGAGCTTGTTCTGTTACTGACCCCAGAGGCTGGGGAAGGGGGACCTTATGACTGCTGTTAGACAAACAAAGGCATCAAAAGGGGACCCCTGGCTTTACCATAAATGTATAGCAACCACTGCCACAACTCAGACTGAGGTTCTGCCTGGGCTGACATCTTGTCTTCTGCTCTTGGATGAAAACAGCAGATACTAGAAGCTGTTGTGTAAAGAAGCCTCTGATGAAATGGAATGGGAACTCAGACACTATGCAGTTGTTCTTACATGTTTTCATACTGTCTGCTCTCCTCTACAGCAGTCTCAAAGCGCCAGTTGGGGATTAAGTTTGGAACTGAAGCTCAAGAACCATCTACTCAGAATTCATTGATTATGTTGTTTCCTATTACTGTATCCGACACAAGTGACAAGAGTGTAGCATTTTTTACATCCCTTCAATCGCAAAGGATTTCAAAATTGGTTTACGTGACATAACTCTCTTCTGCTCCCTCACGACAGCAGAATAAATTGGGATACCATTGCACAGGGCCAGGGCAAAGCATGGGATTTGTGTCAGTAAGTGGCAGATATTATAGCACAAATGCTTTGGGGCAGAAGCCAGAGCAGCACTTAGGAAGTCATGGCAAGAGAGGGATCCCTGCTGTTGAGAAGTGGATTAAAGAGAAATACCTGAATGGCTGTTTCGTGATGCAAAGGAACAAAGTGTAGCTATTCTTCCCGCTCTGATGTTCTGGACTCTTTCAGTGATAAGCACCAATGGATTCTCATGCCCACCTACAGGTTAAATCAAATAAAATCTTATTCCCAAACACATCTGCCATGCTGACACGCATCCCAGGAAGCATTATGTCCCTCTGCACCCAATTCCCATGCAGACAGAGTCCATCAGGCACATCTTTACCATAAGGTGAATTTTCCTGTGTTGTACAGGTAGTCACAGACACCCAAAGGCAAGGGGGCTGAGCAACACTGACTCAACACGTTCTCTGCCTCATCACTCGAGCAAGGGCTGGCCTGGCTCAGGAACAGTGTGGCAGCAGGAACAGGGAAGTGATTCCGCCCCTGGACTCAGCGCTGGGAGTGCTGTGTCCAGTTCTGGGCCCCTCAGCTCAGGAAGGATATTGAGGTGCTGGAGCAGGTCCAGAGAAAAGCAACCAGGCTGGTGAAGGGACTTGAGCACAAGTCCTATGAGGAGAGGCTGAGGGAGCTGGGGTTGTTTAGCCTGGAGAAGAGGAGGCTCAGGGGAGACCTCATCGCTCTCTACAACTCCCTGACAGGAGGGTGTAGCCAGGTGGGGGTTGGTCTCTTCTCCCAGGAACCAGCAGTAGGACAAGAGGGCTCGGCCTTAAGCTGTGCCAGGGGAGGTTTAGGTTGGATATCAGAAAGAAATTCTTTCCAGAGAGGGTAATCAGCCATTGGAATGGGCTGCCCAGGGAAGTGGTGGATTCTCCATCCCTGGAGGTGTTTAAGATGAGGCTGGACGTGGCACTGAGTGCCATAGTCTGGGAACCGCGGTGGTGTTGGATCAAGGGTTGGACTTGATGATCTCAGGGGTCCTTTCCAACCCGTCTAATTCTATGATTCTAAGGGCACATTGAAGAAGGTTTCAGGAGCTCTGATGCACACAGGTGCAGCATAATCTGAACCCCTGGAAGATTTAAATCAGTGCCAGTCTAGTACTGCAACATGGACTTTTATATCACTTGTAAGTTTTTTTTTGGTTTTTTTTTTAGCTTAAATTAGGATAAGTCTTTTAGTACAACTGGCAGCAGCTCAGCATTCCTGTGCTGTGCTCTCCTGGATAGAACTGATACATCCAAACAGAGGATTTCCTCGAAATTGCATGTAGTACTGTTTTGCAGTCTTCTGCTGTGAAGATTTCAACCATGTTTCCTCCAAACAGGTTTAGAAAGAGCTCATCGAGTTCTGCATGGAAATGCTGATATCTGAAATGTTACAATGGGTGGGTGAGCAGAGCTCTCTCGGCTGCATATTTTGTAAATGAGAATGACAAAAGATATTTTCTTCTCTAAGAATGGAATTAAAACAAACAATCCAAATAAATAAAAATTGGTGTAATGTGGTCATTACAATTTTTTTTTCCTTTTGGTATAAACTGTCATAATTATTATTTACTGATAGCAACTGAAGAACTGATCCCCCTCGATACAGGCACAAGCCCACATGTTAACTGCGGATCATGCAAATAATGTGGCATCAGAAGCTTCAAAGAAGGGTTTAACTGTTTTGCAGCTCGCATTCCCCACGCTCTACCCACTGTTCAGCTTCACGGTCTGGTGGGGTGGATTTCGTTAGAATCCAAGGAATATCTGTTTTTGTTTTAAAGATTCTGGAAGTTATGCCTAATGGGTCCCTGCCAGTAGTGAGTTAGTCAATACCTGAGTCTATAAATGCGGAGCTCAGACCAAAATGCCATCCTGCAGAACAGTGAACTCCAGCTTCAGGACAGTTCTGCTCAGAAATTACCGATCAACATCGTAGTCACAAGTGCTGCCCGGCAAGTTCAGGTGGTACCTTTGACTGTAACAGAAGGAAAGACATATGTTTTAACATGTGTGACTGTATCTGAGACCTTCCTCACATCATCTGTGCTGTGAAAAGCACCTTTCAGGAATCACATATAAGCCTTAGCCCTACAAGCTGTTCCTGCAGGCAGAAATCCGTCAGGACTCCCATGGGAGTCCAGGGCTCTTTGCACACAGCCAGGCCCAGCTCTGGGTGGGCTGAGATGGGCTTTATGGTGACAGCGTGTCCAGTGCCTTGAGACTGCCTCAAGCACCTACCCACAGACCAATAAAAAGTAACACCGAAGGCAATGCCATCCACAGCCAGAGCACGGAGCCAGGCAGTGGGAAAATGAGGTGGGAATGAAAAATGAACAAGTACATTTTCAGCCTCATAGTCTAGACTTTCAAAAGAAAGCAGATAGCACCAAACCACAAATACGCACATTTCATACATTTACACTCCTCAGGTGTTGGTTTTGATACTGAGGTCCATGCCAAGTGTCCCCTGGGGCACCGGTCCTGCCATGCAGATAGGAAGGAGAAAGTTCCATAGGTGACCCAATTCCCAACAAATGCTGCATTGTCCCCATGGATTATTTGTCCATCATGCAGAGAAACAACCTCGTCTCCTGGAAGCCAGTCTGCTTTCCTGTTGCTACCAGCTGTTGGTATTTATTGTGCACCGTCATCAGTCACATCACGATCCCCTGGTGAGCCAGGGGCTGTGGGACAAGCTGGATTGGGAGGGTTATACACAAGTGCTCGTTTTAAGTGACTAAACCATAGTGGCTCACTGTCATGCGAGCATCTCTCAGGTTGTATCTTAGCAACTGGTCAGCCAAAATCAGAGGATCAGCACATCTGAAATCATCTCCAGAATTATCTGAAACTCTTTGGTCAATAATTTGTGCTGAATTCCGTAAAAATAGGCACTGCTGCAAGAACTATCCTACTTCATGAGAAAAAATAATATTCTACACCATGGGCTGGAGAACACAATCCTGTGTTTAAAATCGTATGTTTTAAGTTCAATCCCTGCCTCATTGTTCAACCAATTTTTGCCAAGGTCCGCAAGGACCTGTGTGGGACCTTGACAAGCGTGACTGACACATACTTACCATTTGGATCCCAGTGGAATCTGCTTTTTAGACACCCCTTGCTCCAAGGGTTACCCATAGTACCATGCTCACTGCCAGCTGGCCCTACCTGAGCTAACCCTCATTGACTTACCTGGAGCACTGCACGGGTAAGGGACTTCTGTGAGTCGTGTTAATGCCATTTGGGGAACATGCAATGGCTTCTCACAAGTTCACTCACAGAAATGAAGCTTACGACTGTTTTAGACAGAATTCTATGCAGAACAATATAGCCTTTCACTAACAACAGTAAATCAAATTAAAAATGTTCCTAAAAATTAGACTAGGCTGAATTTTTTTCAGTTATCTGTGGGAGACTAAGTTTCTATAAATAAACTGAAGCATGTTTTTGATGAAGGACGTTCAAAACAAAGCCAAATTGTCAAAACACTCAAGAGCTTTTCAAAGCAACAGAACTCTTTTAGTCCAAGAACAGGAGCATTTTCAGACACACTGAGCTGGATAAAACAAGATTGTGTGGAAAAGCACAGAGGGAAAGGCACTGGATGCTGCTGGAGCAGTGAGCTCATGACCACATGCATCTGGTAGCACTTCACATTGAGAGATTGTTTAGGAGGGGGAGGTACTAAAAATTTTTCCCTTTTCATGAGAAAGAAATGAGACAGAGAGAAGTCAGTGCATTTGGCTGGGGCTCTCAGTGGCCTAAGCAAGGAACAAGCTCCATGCAATTTTGTTTGCTTTCAGGGTTGCCATCCCCTGGATTGTGGTATTTCTCCCTTAAACTTGGTGGCACCTGGACCTATTTCACACAAATCTGAATGAGCAATAAATATTTCAAAGTCCATTCATTAGAGAATCCTGATTCAAAACCTATTGAAATATGACTTTTTTATGTGTTTCACAAACCTGTTTGTGGTACAGATCATCTGCCACTCAGTGCTGTGGTTACAAAGACAAAATGTTAAAACCGTATTTACAACTGATGTCTCTGTCAAGACAAACAGCACTAAGGGCTGCCCTTGTTTCAGCAGCTCTTCCACATGACTTACTGTCTTGTTCCCAGCACTTGCACAGTTCTAGGTGGAGACAAGGAACCATCCTGGTCTTTGGAAGCACAACTCCCCCAGTCAACCACCTCAGGCAGGTCCAGTTATCTAACTCTCCTCATGGCAGCAAGGGGCCTCTGAGCAGCTCTGCGGGTGCCCGGGGCAGGGGTGGGGAAGACAGGAAAGGTAAAAGACAGGTTTTTTCCAATGTAACATGGATAATATGTGCTGGGCACCTCAGGACTTGGACCTTGTGGCCTCTAATACTGAAAACTCTGCTGCTGTCTGTTTTCCCTGTCATCTCAGATGTGTGCACAGGCACCTACCAAGCTGGGGCTCCTTCCTGAGTTCAGTACAGAGCATCTGCATTAGAAACTGAGACCTGCTTAGCCCTCACCCTCCCACACACCAACAGCCCCAAATCATGGAAGGTCTTTAGAGCTGAGGGCTTGAGGAATCTCCATCCTGGGATGTGTCTCCTCTGAAACGCATGTGAGGGAGTGGAGTGCATGGCTATTTTTCCATTCACTGCAGCTGCACTGCAAGCAATTTCTAAGATCCAAAGTATGCATTTATTATGTTCACAGGATTCATGAATTTGGATAACAGAAGAATCCCTGTAGAAACACACAGATTATACTCACAAACAATCATTCAGAGATCTTGTTTGCTTTTTGTTAAATCCAAATTTCACTCTAAGACTGGTGGGGGATCATCATGAGAAAGATGTGTAAAATTATCTGATACAAAGCTTGAGACAGAGGTCAAATAATGCAAAGGAAAGAACCCAACAAGCTCCCTGGGCTGTTGCCCCCAAATTCTCAATGGCTGGTTAAAAAAATATTCACTGGGTTCATATCTCTGCATATCTCCAAGGGAATTTGTACACTTTCATTTTATGTAGCACAAATTTGTCACTGATTGTCCCAAAAATTACAGATTACTCAACAATTCAGGAATTCAGCAATCATTCAGTCAAGTATTCATCAGCCTCAGCTGGCATAAATTGTGGCAGTATTTAAAATTCATCTGTCTTTATTATACCCCGCTACAAAGGAAACAAGAAATCTACGTGTATCCATCCAGCGAGTAGCAGCTTGGTCCTACAAAAGGGAGAGATAATTTACTGCAAAATTAGCAAAGGGTGAAAAAAGCTCAGCAGAGAAGCTGAATTACATGGACAAGGAGAGAGAGCCTCTCACTTCAGCACTGCTCATTAGCACTCTGAAAGCAGAGATGCTGGATTTCAACAGCATCTCTTCTGGTCTCATTTTCAACATTCTTACCTTCAACATGTGTCTTCTGGTTCTCATAATTCAACCAGCAACATAATTCCTGGTCAAATAGAGCTCTCACTTGTTTCTTTTTAAATACAAGGACATGTACCAAAGGTTTTGAGGTGCTGTCAGGTAATTTGCTGGTAAAGCAGTAATTGTATCAGTTCCACGGGGAGAAATGCACTGCTTTATTATTGTACTTTCATTGCCCTGTGCCTAGCAGGGAATGGTGGCATACACTGCAATATTGGGAAAACATGATATTGCATACAATATTACAACAGAAGCAATGTGAAATAGAATCAGCAATCAAATCTGTCTTTTAAGTCTTGGTTTTCAGAGAGTTCATCCCATCACAGAAGCATGAAGGAATTGGTTTTTTTCCAGGGACTATGTTTTATTTATCTAAATAGTGCCACACTGTAATAATACACTGTGTTTGTGAACTCCAGAGAATGACAAGCCCTTAGAGAGATGCATTTATACTACAGCCCTCCATCCCAAGAGGATGAAAGAGCTGTGCAGCTCTGGGTTTCATTACCCTTTGGCTCCTCTGCTCAAGGCTGTGGTCATGAGGAACCAGAGAGGGAAAGCTATTCTGAGGAGATACTTTTGAGATTAAATGTCTCTATTTTGTCACTGAGAAAGCTGAAGAGAGAGAATTAACTCATCTTTCTGAAACCCCTGTGGGGACCCACTTTTCCGAGGGGAAGCTTGTTTCCAAGTGCCCCAAAAACAGGCCATGAAAGACAACCTGGGAACTGCCACAACTGTCCAGTGGGTCAGGTTCACCCTGTGAGGTGCCTTCAAGCCAAATCACGTTCTTGGGCACAGGGACATGGGCACATGAAACACAGCTGCTCACAACTGTACAGAGCTCCGTGCTTAGACTGTAAACTGCAGCTACTCCATCCAGGTGCTGGTCACCTTCTCTGCTGGTGGCACGTTGGGGGCTGCTGCAATCCATCCCAACCGAACATCTGTCCCCAGCAGAATGAACCATCCCGCAGAAAGCAAAGGAAATCTCATTCCCCATCTCCTTTCTAAAACATGCACACAACTAAAATTATGTTGATCCATTGATACAGTTTATCCTAATTTGTGTCATAATAGGAACAGGATCACAAAAAATCCTCACTTTGTCAGCTGCAAGAAGTGAAGAAACTCAGGTCAAAAGGTGTGGCAATCCGAGGGTCCAGTGTGGTTTGGGTTCTCACCCAACCGTGAGAACCCAACCTCATTCTGCCTCATTTCTGTGGTACCTTGTAGGTAGATTTGTGCTTCACACATTCATAAATTAGCAAAAATAATTTCTGCTCGCAACACCACAAAGTTGGGGTTATGCTTATTCACGCAAAGTTTCAAACTGCTCAGGGGAGAGAGGACCTGTGAACAGAACATAAACCACCCAAACCACCCAAACCACCGAACAGCAAGCACAGGGACAAGAATACCTCAGAAGTTCTGATGCCAAAGAGCAATGTTTGGGGACTATCCTGAGGGTCTCAGCTGAAAAGTGACAATTGTCCACACTCCAGACAGGAACCCAGCTGGGAGCCCTCACCAGGCAAACCTTCCCAAGAGGAACAAAACAAAAAAACTCTTTGCACCTTCCAGAAAATGAGCGAAACCGATAACCTATCCTCTGGGCTCATGTCTTACTCCTCAATTAGCAGGCAGCCCAGCTTCGTTTACCACTTGCAAGCACGAAAGAGTTAAGACGAACCCCGCACAAACTTTGCTGCGAGCTGAGCTCACAGCCTCCCTCTCCCTTCCCTCCTCGCCCGCTGCAGCGCCGCAGCTTTATTTATTCATCGTCTCCACTCTGCCCGCTGCCGAGCGCTGCTGAGGGAGGGACCGCCCGCTTCCATCCAAGCGGTGAAGCTCCTGGAGCGAAGGCTCCTTGCCCCTTCTCCTACTGCCTGCAAAGGAAGGACATCAGCAGTGATGCTGTTCTGTTGACATCCCAGGACAGGGAGTAAGAGCCATCGCTGCAACAAGCCATGTGAATTCAAGAGCAGAGGAGAAGGAAGTGCACTATCCTGGCTCCAGCTCTAAGACAGCTAATCTTTGCTGCACAATTCCCACTGCCTGGGATGTGGGATGTTCCTAGATAAATCACCAGCAAGCTCCTGGTCTGAATCAGGGACTCTTGTGCCTTGTCCCAACACCACTGCCTGCTCTGAAAGGTAACTATACTTTATTCCCTTCTCTCCCTATGCACTACCACAGCTGAGATACTCTCATGGCCTTCACTTCAGCACGACAAAAAAAAATACTGCCCACCACTAATAGAAGAGATACCACTCTGTCCCCCCACCACTTTCCTCTCCCTCAGATCCTCCCTGGAAAAAATGCAAACCATGGATGGAACTGGTACTTTTGATGTTTTGCTTGCATTTCTTCAATGCTGATATTTTTCTGTAAAGGTGACCTAGACAGAATACACCTGCTACTGAGTGTTCAAAACCAAACTGTTCTGTACTTGCCAGCCAGTTCAGTTCACTTTAAATTAAGGGAAAGGGGAAGCTACACAAGCTATTGTTCTATTTTGTCCCACTTACCTGTCTGTAAGAGTCAGAGTACTGTGTGGAAAAGCAAAAGAGAACTCAAGAAAGCTGCCTGCATTTTCAGAGATGCCGTGCTGGCAAGTGGCACTTACACCCAATATGGGAGTAGAAGGACACAAGTGGGCAAGACAGGACATTTACTGCAGTTGCAGGATCAATTTGTACTGTCCGCATTGTTTTGGGGAAAGTCTTTCTTTCTCTCTGCTCTCCTGTGACCTACAAGGGCGCAGAGTACAGCCATGCAGGCTTCATAAAAACTCCACAAACCTGAAGCTACCCACACCCTGATAGCTGCAGTGAGGGGCTGGTAATTTTCAGCACCCATTAAGTTTTGGCTGATGAAATTCCTGTCTCAGTGACACACTCTGAGAAGAAACCTTTCTGTTCTTGTGTATGAGGTTTCTATTTTCACTGCAGATTTTTATGGAATGAAATATGTTGTGTTTGGGTTTTCTTAATCCCTAATTAAAAATAACCACAAAGTTATAAAAAAAGTGTCTGCTTGGAATCAATCTGTACCCACTGAGCACCACTGATCACTAATGGTGCCTGGCCCCTCTCAGAATTGCAGTATTGTCCAGCCAGAGAATGATTAAATCTTGATGAACAACTGACAGATCACAGGGAATGTGGGCTCTTGTTATGCTGCTCTGCTCTATAACAAACTTCTATTTAGTTCCTCTATCTGTGGACTTGAGGGCTTCTCACAGTAACCTGTGAGATTTTGCCTCCCATAATCTGAGTCATAAAGGCATAGTGCTGACCTGCTTCACACACAGTTTTTCAGAATGACTGTGTAGCACTTATTTTTACATCACTTTGGTCTCTACAGTCTTCAAGCCTCTATTCCTTAAAAGGGGTTGTGCCAAACTAAATCTACCGATATCCAAAGAAACGTGCCAATGGGATAATTGGTAGATTGAAAAGTAAAAATCTTTGGGGTTGTCTGGAGCTGCTGAATTACTTCTGGTTCATTTCTGGAAAAGATGTAGTTAATTTTACAGTTTTCAATAGTCTGAATAGTTCATTGCTCCTGACAAATCTATAGTTGCAATTAAAAAAAATAAACAAACTGTGCCAACTCCCCATTGCTAATACTTCTTACTATTAATCTGCTCCTTCCATTAATAAATGCCCAGCTGAGCTTTGCTAATTCAACGTCTCGGTTTGTAGACACTTACTGAACTTCAGGCTAATGTCCTTAGCATTCTGCAGTCTGATTTTATGAAGTATGTAAAGCCATTAGACTCTGCTCCTTAAGGAGAGAAACTAGCTCTGGCTTTTGCTTTCGGTAACAGAGCAGATAGGATGGGAAAAGGCATTGCTCCCTACTTCAACTCACCCACGTCTCAGATTCCAGACTGATTGCATTTCATTATCAATAGGGAAATCATATTGTAAGGACAGAGGTTTAAGTCAGCCAGTTACCTTCACACCCTCTATTTCCCACCTGCTGTATAGCATGAGAATATTCTTCATGGGGGAAGAATTTCCATTTATAGATTCAAAGTGTGAAAAGCACAGTTACTGCCCTGTAATTGAGAGCAGAAGTGCCCGGCTGCCCCACAACCTTCACTTTCGTGTCCCATGCCTCTGCATCAGCACGAAACCTGCTGCCAGAAAAACTGGCTCCAGAGCGGTTGGGTCAGCTCCTGGAAAAACACTAAGCAGCCTTTTCCTACTGTGCTTGCCCACACCCTCCTACGCAGCACAGCTCAGAATCCACTACCCACGCAGGGGCTGCAAAAGTCACATCCCCAAGCTATTTTTTCAATCTGCAGTTTGGCCTAGCTTATTGCTAAGGAGGATCTGGTCCAATATTCCCTAAACTGGATCACTGTTATCTCAAATGCTTTGGAACTGAAGAAGGTATTGTGGGAGCTGGAAGTTAAAGTGTAGATAAGCCCCCATGCCCCTTCTCCATAAACTCGGCTCATCAGATGTTTTCCCATCACATGAGCCAAAGCTGGTCTGTCTTGCTTGTAATAAACGCCTGTGTATCAGCTCCTTAATGACTCCAGATTTCAACCACCTCTCTCTGAAGAACAGCAAGGTGTTGTTCCCATTGGTGCATAGGGAGAACATAACCAAACATTCTCAATAAATCAGCTATATTTTATGAACGGAAGGCCCATGAAAGTCAAAATGTTTTGCAATACGTCATCAAGGCGAAAATTTAAATGTCAGAACTTTTATCATTTTGACCTAATGTTTCATTTTAATCTGACTAGCATAGTATAATACCATGTTAATATTACTATACTTACATCTCATGTAGGTGTATAGGTAGTGAACATTTTAAATTACTTCAACAGTTTGTTTCAGTGCTATCAGTTTTGTTTCAGCTAAAACCAAGATTCTTATCTTATCAGAGCAAAATATGCTGCTTTTGGATGCACCATTTACAGTGAAATTTCAGCATTTTTATTTTCTGTTTCCAGCTATAAGAACTGAAATTGCTAAAATGTTAAGATTTGTCCCATTTCTAGTAAGTTCTGCTGCCGAGAAGTGAGTGAAGTCTCATATCCGGCAGCAGTGTTGCTGTAGTGGGATAGGCAGGGCTCTGGAGACCTGCCAGGTGCACCTGGCTCCAGAAAAAAAGGCTCCTGATAAACAATAAATGAGACACATGGTGAAAAACACTGATTGGATTCATATCTTCCCTTCCTCTGTGACATCTAATTCCATAGACTGTGGAGCCTTCTCTTATCCATAAGTAATGTGAGTGTTACCAGAGGAGACCTTAACGATTAGATTGGCATGGTCTTGTTCTAAGTTAAATACTCAGTGCTTCTCCTGATTTCAGTGTCTCACAGGAGCATGATAAGGGTTTTCTTATCTATTTGTTCTAAAGATACCAAATATAGGCTAAGCTATTTTGGTACCTGGCTTCATTTCTCATTTTTTTTCATTTTAGAAAGCCGACTTTTTGACTGTTTGTAATGAGGAACTCAAAGCTCCATCCTCTTTAAGCAAGGATCATTAGCCCAGGACAAGGAGAGAAGACATCCCTCAGCAATCTCACAAAGCAGAAAACAACCCTCCCCAGCTCATACAAGGATAAACCACCTGCTGTGGGAGGTGGCAGAAAGCTCATTGTGCAATTTGTTTGGAAAACAACACCAAAGCTGTGCAAACCTTTGCAGATCAGTTTGAGAGAAGGACCAAAGCTTTTCACCTGCCGAAGAAGCTGACCTACCAAAAGAAGGACCAAAATATTTTTAGCACAAAATAAAAGCCCGGGGAAAGTGCAGAACACAAGTCTAATGCTTGTTGTCATTGTGACAGCAACTTGCAAAATGATTTGCAAAATTCTGTCCCACGCAGTGTGAACAAGCAGCCTGGACACAAACAGGTGAGGCACCTCTTGCTGAAGCCATCCTGACATCTGTCCTAAGTTGCCTCTCCTGACATCCTTTGTGAGTCTGGTGAGGGAAGACAGGAAATCCAAAGTATGTAGGGAAAATGAAGCAAAGCTGACTAACGCCCAGGCCCCAGAGAGCAATGACTAAGACCTACTTAAAATTCCATGGAAACCTGACTGGCCGTGTCCATCTTCCAACTCTGGCAACTGAAGTAGACACAACAGCAGATAAATATTACGGCCTCTATGTTTACGTGGGATTGTTCCTAACACTTCTGGCTATCCTTCTTATATTGCTTTTCTCCATGCTCTTGCGCCTGAAGCATGTTGTTTCCCCAGTCACCATGTCTCCAGAGCGCACTGAGAATGCCCAGCAGTTCACAGATGTGGAAATGCACAGCAGGATTCCAACCACTTAGAGACCCCAAAGCAGGGAGGGTCCTGTGCTTGTGAAATGTGTTTTGTGTGGAAAGAATCAGTGGCTGCCTATTGAGCCCTACAACTTCTTGCACAACCATCACTGGCAGCACAGAGCATCTGGAAAGTGTCGTGAATCTCAGACTGGCTGGCTGTTAACACTACAGCTAAGCTGTGTGCAATGCCCTCAATAAAATTTATGTTAAAGAAACCTGTTGCTGTCAGGAAAGACTCATATCCCTCTAAAAACCTTGCAGAAATCATGAAGACCACAAGAGAATAGCCAAAAACCCAGAGAGGCATATAGCAGAATGTGTCCCGGATCCTGTATTTGCCGAGACCTCTCTCTGCCCTTAAATATCTAGCTCGTGAAAGGAGTTGAATCAACAAAGTTGAGTGGTATAAGTGGGAAGAGCCCACAGGGCACACACAGATATTATCAGTGGCTTGAATATTGTCAGGCATTTCTCCCATTCAAGAGGGAAAGCCTTAAATTGCTTTTTTTCCTGCAATGGCAATTACACAATGGAGTTTTGGAAGTATACAAATGTTTCACCATCTGCTGGAACTACTGCTTTTTGACACTAAAACCCGTACAGTGAATGGCTGCATGCTAGATATCAAAAAGAGACAGAACTTTAAAAGAAGAAAGAAAACAAAGCCAAAATTTAAGCAAGGTTTAAAGTAAAAATAAAGCATCGGCCCGAAATGAGCAGCAGGAGAGGAAAATGTTAAGACACTCTACCTCTTCCTTTGTTCTTCATCACATTAACTGAGCTGAATACAAACATGTTTATGTCTTTCAGCTTCCCCAGTATCACTCAGTAATTAAAATGCAATGTAATGTTTTGGAGTCACGTGGACATCACTCGCCTAACAGACTCAAGTTCATAATAACATGTTGCTTCAGATCCATATTGGGTTTTCTTCCTCAAAAGACAGACCAGTTCTTCCAAAGCTCTTTAATTTGTTTTCCTCCAAATAACGCTGAGGAAATGCCAGAGTCTGGCACTGCAATAACAAATAATATGAACAACTCTGGACATAGACTAAGAGGGAATATGCAGAGGAAAGTAAACTCACTGAGCACTACAAAAATATGATTCAAATATCCTGGTGGAATTTCCTGGAGGAAAGAAATGTTTACTTAAGTTTATGAAACAACAATCTGACCTGGTCTTCTTACCTATGAACGAGGTAGAGAGAGAGGCTTTGCTTCTGTATATGGGAAAGACAGAATTAGATATGGGATATTTGACGGTATATGGGATGTTCCTGTGGTCCTGGGAGCACCACTTCTTACAGAAAAAACTTGAGTGAGATTGTTTCAGCTACATCTCTAAAGGGCAGAAATTTTACATAGTTTATCCTCTTTATTGCGAACTAATTCTAGTTTAGCAATAAAATCCCCTGGATGCTTTCCACATGTATATACATGTGGAATTTGCTAATTCTTCTCTCTCCAAGGGTGTGGAAAGTGTAAACACCTGACACAAAACCAGTGTAAAACTAAGAAAGACACTGACTGTAACATGGACTCATGATAGTACCACAAATCTGTTTCTCAAATGCTTTGTGTACAAGAGGTTATTTGCCTTTAGACATCTGCACATGGTGAGCTGTTTGGACTGGAAACACGGCTTTTACAGTTGAATGTGTGTGTAGGGGGGAAGCAGAATGACAAGTAACTTCCATACTGGCCACACTTGGTCCTTGGGCAGGACTAGTGTTATTTCTCACTGATGTATGTAGTATGAAACTATTTAAAATTTACTTCCTTACATTGAATAAGTCCCTTATACTCCATTAATGCCCACATAAACTGGTTTAATCTGTGAATCATAGAATCACTGAATGGTTTGGGTTAGAAGGGACCTTACAGCTCATCTTCTTCCACCCCCTGCCATGGCCAGGGACACCTTCCACTAGACCAGGTTGCTCTGAGCCCCGTCCAACCTGGCCTTGAACAGTGAACTAGAACAGTGACTGTGGAAGGGAATTCAGCAAACAATACACTCACAGCAGTATCTCCCCATGCCACGCTTGACTGTGTTTCCCTGCAAAAATGGCAGGAGGCAGACTGCCCTCCAGTTTTCTGCCATGGGGACAATACTGGGAGGAATGGTGGCTTCACACACCATCCAAAGATTGGCTCCTCGAGGAGTGCTACTCTCAGCACTGCACAAGAGCCAACATTTTTTGTGATGATCTGGATATTAATCCAATGAAGACACATGGATACCGAGTTAGTCAGTGACATTTAAATTTAACAAAAATCTATGTAGATCAATTTGGCTTGGTATGTGTCATTCACTGAGTCATCGTAAGGCAGCCTAGCCCAGGCTCAACATTTGACTTGCCCTCTAAAACTTTTCCATTTTCTTGATATGCCATTCAAAAGCTACAATTTATCTAGACCATAAATATTCTAATATACTAAATCAACAACTAAACCACACCAGCCTTCCAGTACAACTATCTGTAGAACAGCCTTGTATCCAAGAGGCTGCAGAACAGACAGCTTTTACTGTCAGACTTTTGTTGACATAAAATGTCAGACCTACTAATGGAAAATGAAACTATCAGAATCTGAGCTGGAACCCAAATTCTGATTGCTCTGATCTCAGCCAAAATGCCCCCCAAAGTAGGGTCAAGACTGAGCTTCTTTCCTTCTAACTAAAGAATGTTAATTCAAGAGTCTCACATTTTAAAACTTATTCAGTAAATATATTGTAAATAAAGGAGCAATCACTTTATATATCATAACATTATATCAGATATCATCTTTGGGCAGACTGTGTATTGCTATGTAATACTGTTATGGAAGGTACCATATCTTCTAATTAAAAAATGATAAGTTTTCCTTTTTATAGCTTCATTTCACACAAAGTATCTGTTCCATTTGACACTTCTACAGAGCAAGTGGCACTTAGAGTGCCTCATTTGTCTGTACAATGCCAGTAAATTTCAAAACCTTCCCACTGAGAAATAGAAGAATGTCTTTCCCCCTTTTCATTCTCATTGTAATGTCCAAGATCTGAGGGATGTCTCTGAAAAAAGACTGGATCTTGGACAACTGCACATCCCACATCCAAACTCTTCCCCTCCAGCAGTCTGTTTCCTTCCCACTTGTCCCTCTGCTATAGAAAATGGGTTTACAAAAATAAAGAGACATAATCTATCAATGATGAGTCATTGACTGCTCTGTACTATTCCCACCTGTGCATCTGAAAGAGCAGCTCACATGCAGAAACAGGCTCAAGTACCACTATTTCAAATTAGTTGCTGGCCACAGGAGGTGTCTGTGCAAGAAGACCCCCTATCAGTCTGTGTAAGTAGCACTTGAATCGGAACAGTTTGCCCCCATCTTTACTCTCATCTTAGACATTGGACACAAACAAGCCTATCGAGTCCACTTCTCACCTCCTCCATTCCCTGCCTGCGGGGGAAGACAGCCACCTGTTGTTCTGAACGAGCAGCAAAACCACCGTGCATCACTGACTGGTCCTTGTGGGTGGGACTGTGAGGCCAGAGTAAGCCTACAGTCATCAAACCACCCTTGCTCTGAAATCTTCCAGGGTATTCAGTTTGGGAGGCGTCAGGTGTATGGTGTAACTCCCCAAACCACATAAACTCCACAGGATTAATGCTTGGGTGTTCTTATCCACATGATTTCCATCCACATCCATGAATTTTCTGCATTAACAAGCCTTTAACTATTAAGCGGAAAGGGTTGATATGTAGAATATGTTCCTTCTCTGTGTCAGAATATATAAACATTTATTTTCATATCCTCAAAGGGCTGCAGAATAAAACATAATTTTACAAACAACATGACTCGGCAGAGGATCAAACTTGAGCTTCCCAAAGGACCTTTTTTGATATTACTTGAAAAAGAAATAAAAAATGTTTGAAACCCAAAAATTATGTGAAGTCACACATCCATTTAACTGAGAGCATTAATGACAACTTAAGTTTTTTGCCTTGTCTTCACCAGGCACAGAAATAAGTCCTCACCCTGCAGCCACTAATGTGGTAATTGCTTATGAGGTAAGACCCCATGTGAGTGCAGACAGACAGCTACAGATTTAAGCAGGTGAGCAGATCAGGACAGATGCAAACAACTCCTCTACTGATAGGTAATGCCACAAGTCACATTTTTTGCTACAGATTAGGTGGCAAATTAGGTGAGATTGTGGAGTGACTGTACTTCTTTTCAAAGAAGATATATCTTTGTGGTGTATCCACAATTAATTCTGGTATGGACAGAAAATTTGTTCACAGTCCTGTTTATTCATGTGTCCTGCAAAAACATGTGCAGTTGTACAATGGCACGAGTGACTAAAAATTCAGATGTAGATATATCTGAAAAGGGGTATTTTCTTAATACATGAGCTGTCGACTCAATTGTTGACATTGTAATAGAAAAATAAACCTAGAGATGGTGAAGTCTGCTTGGACTCAGTGGGCTCAAAAAAAGACTACACCGAATGTTAAATAAAAAGGATCCAAATACTTGTGGATTGGGGAAGACATTATTTTTAGCTAGTGTTCCTGACACAGAGTTCACATTTGTTCACAAAAAGGAACTGCATGTTATACATTCCATCTGCCAAAAGCCTAGCCCCATAAAGCCCTCAGAAATATTTACCATCATCAGGCTTTTACAGAAGGTTGTGAAGTTCCAGCATGAATAAGAGCAGTCTTTGATTCCCAATGTTCATTCTCTGGGCACAAATATCAAAGAAAAACACAGTGGTAAGTTGGTTCCTTGTACACTTGCTCTCTAGAATGTGGTGTATCAAAACTTCCTCCTCAGTCCTTTCATCATCGAGAACACTTATAGTATCATGTAAGACAACCGATGTTAAGTGTGAAAAATAAACTGAATTTGAATTTTGATGGACTGGATTTTTCAGAGGTATTCCAGAATTTCTTCAGCTGAAGACAAAAAGAATCTGTCCAGCTGTAGATAAAGCTAAGTTGTAAAAGCAGATCTAGATGCAAGAGGGAAAGTAAGGTCTGTTGCAATTCATATGTAATTAATAAATCACCCCCTCCTTATACTCCCACCTGCACTTCATGTCTATGTAAACTTGTCAACAGGGAAACAAATAATGAATAATTCAGAAGACAATTCCCTCCTTCCTTCAACTCCAGATTTATTAACCCATTCTCAAAGTACAATTTGATTAAGCTAATAGCCACAGACTTCCTAAACTGACTCTGAGCATTAATTCTGGCTGCATGGTCATAGTCCTACTCTTACGGTCCCATTTAATAGCAATGGATTAAGAGACAACAAAAGGCACCTGAAAGCCAAATGAGAGCTCAGCAACACATTGATACTTGAAATCTGTTCTCTGCAAGCAAGGCTTTGTCTGTTTAACAGAGATTTTGTCTTTCTGGGTGTATAAATCGCCAATTGTTTCCTTCAAGGACAGACAAACATGACAAACAAACCTCTCTACAGCCAGGAAGCCGTGAGAGCTGCTGTCTCTCAAGTGATTAGATCCAGCTATACCAGGTTTTCACTTCCCAAGGTATCATCTTTCAGCAGTAATCATCATTTGGGCTTTTTTTTAGTAGACCCATCTGCAAATAAACACAGTCTTTCTCTAGGGAAGGATGTTTATTCTTTCTTGTGAGTCTGAAAGATCTTTCATTCAGTGTTAAAAAGTATGAAAGTGTATGTCATTCAACTGAATGAAAATCAGTGTTTGGACTCAATTTCACCAGACAGCTCGGGAAGGCATGTTTTAGGTAATTTCAATGTTAAACACTGCCTTTTTGTTTAATATTGCTGGTTTTAAACTCATAAGAGAACATCAGGCAAAATAAACTAGAGCCTAGTGCTGTGTGTATGTGGGGTTATTTCATCCCTGAGTGACCATAGCCTACTTCTTTGCCATTCTCATTTACAACCATCCTTTGTTGTGCTGAAGAAGCCTTCCAGCTCCTCTCTCTGTTGACTTTTTTATCATTCAGCAGTCTTTTGAACAACCCTCAGCATTGCTCTGCAGCTTAATGAACTATCTCAGTTTTGCAGAAATCCAGCCAAATCAATCCTGGAACTTGGTCTGAGGAAAAGAACTGGGAGTGAGGAAATCAGAGGTTTTCCCCTTTTCGATCACAGGCAAACCATTTTGTGATGTAACACGCCTGGTGACAGAAACTACTAGTCTCGTTGTCTCAGAATTTCTTAGGAGCATAGTAGAACGTGTTTTCGGCCATTTTCTTCCCAAGTCTTTCAAGTCCAACATTATTCCTTGAACGTATGTCAGTAAATCCATCAGCAAGCAATGGCCAGTAATGTTTAGGCATAGATCAGTCATTATATCTAGGACAAGTCTAGATAAAGTATGAGAGGAATTTATACAAACTACCTCACATTCTTTGTCTCCCAGAGTAGTCCTTCATATTTTTCTGGGTTTTTGTTTTCTTTCTACTTTTCTGTGGTAAGTGGTTGGCACAGGCTTTCTTTATCTATTGTGAATGCATTAGCTTTAGAGTTCTTTAAGATTTTTAGCATTTCTAGAGGGAATTAGTTCTTTAGAGAAGAAGGGTTTTCTGCATTGTGGGATTCATACCATAATTAGACAAAATGATGGGCTAAGTCCCAGTGGAAAAAATGCACTGTAACTGGTGTTCATTTTTGTTACATAAACCCATGGAGATGATGCTGATTTCTCCTATTGCAGCCACTTCTGAAGCACAGGGTTTGATTTAAAACCGATACATCATTATTATCTAGTACCCACGAGTATCCTCAAGACTTTATCCAAGTCTGACATGAAACTTCTTTCTCTGAGAAAAATAAAACACCCCACAGAACATTTAAGATCAGTGGCATCTGCATTGCCTAGTCTCAGAAGCAACAGATTACAGCCAGCCATGCTTGCCTCATGTTCCTTGTTCAGGCATCCTGGAAGTCAGGAAAGAGACACCTGGCATGGCACAGGTCATATTTCATATGTCAAAGTAAGGCACATGAAAGAATTTTTTTCCAGCTTGCACAGTACCTAGGCCAAGAAAATAGCTAATTACAATCACAGAACATAGGTATCAACCCCCAAGTACAGATCTTATTAAGTGCAAGCAACATGTGGCCTGATTTTGTGGAAAATAAATAAAAACATTTAAATTAGTTTACTGTATCCAAAAAAATAATTAATGAGGATGAGGGTTATTACAAATTAACAAAATATTTGTAATTAGTTTTTTTATGAAAAATACCAGTCTCACAAGTTTTTGCTATTACCTTGTTGATTTCGAAAATACGGGATGTTCACAATTAAGCCAAGTCATATCAACCACAAATGTACTTATATTCAGGAACAAAACAGTACTCTGTGTATATGCAACTCTTCTAGCTAATTAGCACCTTGGGGTAGGTGGTTCATAAACAGAAAACAGTAAGGGACCAATATATCCCAGCAGTACCTTGTGTAATACCGGTCTCAGAATCAATGAAGATTTTACCTGAATCCTCACCAAGTCACTGCCTCACAAAATAAAAAATAAAATTTCAGGTTCAGAGAAACCAAAGGTCTTGCCTGTGATGACAGAAATCTAAGGTCCTGGGGGGTACATGGGACACTGTCTGCTTCAGAAGACATTTCCTTTTGATCTTAGACATGAATCATTTCTTCAATATCAAAGCTCATTACATTCGGAAAAATTAATTTATTTTACTAGTTATGCCAGA
The DNA here is from genome assembly GCA_013399855.1 of Oxyruncus cristatus. Lineage (NCBI taxonomy): Eukaryota > Metazoa > Chordata > Aves > Passeriformes > Cotingidae > Oxyruncus > Oxyruncus cristatus. Next base: position 212,312 of record VXAY01004570.1, read on the forward strand.
AGTGTCAACATGTAACTGTGGGTGCTGCCTGGCAATTATATCCCTTTGCTAAGGGACAGAAAAAGGAATATTAATTGCTTCATGGCAAAGACATTGGGTCAAGTTCAACGCTGTCTGATAGCAGCCTGATGCTGTTCTACATGGTGGTGGCCCAGAAGCCTGCAGGTGTCCTCAGTCCAATTTCTGATGTCCAACTGCTCATACCCCCACTGAATGCTTGGAGCCATTACCAAAAGGATTAGAGACGACCATGCTGTGAAGTGTGAAGAACTTCTCAGTCTTCATCATCCTCCCTCCCAGGCAGGACAAGGAAAGCTCACCTGTCTATACACCTGCTATGCTTCACCTCACTTACGGATTGATTAAAGGCCTCAGTCTACCCTCAACCACCAGCCCAACCTGTGATACACTTAAAAATCAGACAAACCAAAACCAAGGCCCTTCATTTGGACTGATTTAACCATGAATCACCATTTTAAGGTGGCACAGCGACCAGAACAGTGCTTTGTAGTGTGCTGCTAACAGGAAACATTGGTACCCAAAGCCTTATTTAAACGAACACCCACATTTAGTATCTGAACAGCTCTGAGTTTCATCAGAGAAAGGGAAAGGCGAAGTTACTGTGGATGGAAGTAAAGGTGGCCATGCATAAGTATGCTACAGGGTGAAGGAAACAGGACTATCCTGACTTCAGAGAAGTTTTTTCTAGGGACAAGATAATGTATAGATAATAACAGTCTTCTTTTGGCATTAGTGCATGCATCAGTAATGACTCTTGCAAACGTAAAACTGAGCTCTCTTTTAGATATAAGTCTGTTCAATTACCCCTGGAATCAATCTGGTCCAATATTTCCAAGCAAGTTCTAGAGCGATTATTTATTTTAAACAGCTGAATGTTACTCTGAAATTATGGCAAAGAAATCCTGAGAGAAGATTCACCATTATATGTTGATACCTAAGTAACAGCATACATTTGTGAAGTGCACGGGTACACACACTCAAGATAGTTTCTCAGTTGTAAACATGTCTATATATCTTAAAACATCCTTCTGCATACATCCTTAGAATATTAAAAAATAAAAGCCACAGTTTTTTATCTTTGTGAAATTCATCCCGTAATATTAACCTTCTGGTTTGCCTCTGCATTAAATGTTTCTAGCATTTCTGGTGATAAAAAGAAGGCCATAAGCAGGAAATGCACACAAAGATGTTTCTGGTATTGATTCTTCGCAGTATATTCTTTTCTATATATAATGCAAACAAAAAAAACTGGTGGCCCAGACCTGTTAAGGAACCTCTGAGTTGAGCTCGGTGGTTTTGGTAAGTATCTAGTGGCTACTTTGATCCCTAATGTGTAATGGAAACTAGAGTGCTTGTAAATAATAAGCTATCATCTTACTAGCACAAACAAAAAGAAGAGAGGAATTAATCACGTCTCTGTTACTGCTATTAGCAACCCTAGAGCTGCTACAAAATCTTGGGAATGATGCAAGAGGGCACAGTTCCTCTGAACAAGACTTGCTAGAAATAGGCAGGTTCAGTGCATGGAATATCACTCGATCTTTCAGACCTTGTGCAGATCTGTGTTGGATATTGCCCGTTGATTGGCTGGGAGGTGAATCTCATTTGCTTTCACTGTTTCACTCTGGTTTTTTGAGACAGCTTGAGAAGAAAAAACAAGCATTGCAAATGGGAAGATGCTAATACTATGCAGAAAAGATGGAGCACAATGTAGGCCCTGTAGGCTGGATGCCTTTTGAACCCCTCGCTGCTGCGTACACGGGCAGCCCGAATGCCACTGGCCACATCTGCCCAACACCCCTGCTCTGCTCTTTGCTTTTCCAGCAGAATTAGGGCAGCTTTTCATTAGTTGTAGGGCACATTCCAGTAGTCCACATACTTCCAAAATCCATTAAATTCCAATCTTAATCAGAGGACGTACTTAGGTGTCCCTGAATACTTCTGAAGAGCAATTCAAACTGCCTACACAAACTGCTGCTGCCGAGAGCCAGCTACTGGAGAACTACAGGTAGGTGGACAGAGGTGAAATTTAGACTGAGTTCACCTCCCTGTTTTTATGCTGCATGGCAAAGAGAGATATTTGCATGTATTTGTATAATTGGGACTGGCTGAGAAAAGGAACTCAGCTCACTCGGAGCTCCTTCCTAAAGACCTACAACTGTTGGTTTACTTGAACATAATATTGTAATTTCCTTTAAAAATTAACATCAAAAAGAATAATTGAAACATAAATCCCATCTCAGTGCTTGCAAAAATGCATGCAAGGCATCTCAGGATTTGAGGACATGTGCACCAGCACAAGCTTCCTTCAGAGTACAAAGCTCAATTGATTTCGGCAAGGCTGGTTTGCCTGGACGAAAATGAATTTTTAATAGATTTGCTTGTCAGAGGGATTATGCAGGAATATGAAATGGCAGGGTATTCACACAGTGGATTGCTGTGAAGATGTTTTCTGGTGGCTAGCAGGCAGGAATCGTGGAGTGTGCATTTTCCACAAACAGCAAGCAGTAGTGCCAGGCCGTCATGGGCAGGGGCTCCCTGGGGAGCTGAGGGGACCAACTGCCAGGAGACATCACCATATTGAGCCTTCACAGCCACGACAACACCCTTTGAGACAAACCTCAGATTCCGTCCTACATCTGCATATGGCTTGGTTTGCACAACTCTCCCAAAATATTTCCTTTACAATCTCCCAAAAATCCCAAACACTACTGGAAATTACCAGCTTTAAGAAATTTTCTTTGATATGAAGCCCATTTTCTGGGGTTTTTTTATGCAAGCATTTTACCCTTGACAGAAACCCAGCAGAGGCATCAAGCACCAGTAAGGAGCCAGCTCAAGGGCTGGTACAAATCAGCTGAGTCACAGTCCTTGCAACAAGGACTGAAACAGCGCAGGTTCTATATCCCACTGTAGGGGTGAGCTCCTGCTTCACAGGCAGGGCAAAGACCAGCAGCACTTCACTTTCATAAATGAGTACGCTCTGAGCTTCTCAAAGCCACAGAGCAAAACAGGAGTAACAAAGAGATACATAGTTATAGATACATAATAAATATTATTTATGTGTTTGTCTTAAGAGCCTTAAGATTCAGTAAGTCATCTTCTCTGTCTCCTTTTCAGAATCATAAGGCCTTAAAAGTCATGATTACATAATTAAAAACCAGGGGCTTCAAGACACACTATCGATTATGGCAAAATTCAGAAAAATCCGTAAGATCATGGACACTCATTCCAGCCACAGCCTCCCCTTCCACTTTAAACATGTAATATTTATTCAGCAGAGTTCCTCCATGCTGCTTCAGCACCTGTCTTCTGCCAGTCAGTCCTGAGTAGGAGGTGAATCAACATACCTTTTGCTGTCTCCAGTCAGCCTGAGCCTTTGTATCCATCAGCTGCCTGACAATCCAACTGCCAAATAACAAACCCACAGAGACAATTCAAAGGATGAAGAAATGTTGCAATATTTCAAAGATACTTACATTTGCCTGACGAATGCTTCTCTGTTATTTACCCAGATCAAGCATCTCTGAATCCCAGTAATATGAAGGAATAATTCCCCAAAATAATCTGATTTCACAGTTCCCCACAGTAACAGAAATATCAACCCTCATAGGTGTTGCACTACATCTAAATGAGAGAGAAGGAAGCAAACATTTTTTCAGTTCAAATTTATATAAAGCCAATCAGAAAGACTAACTTCATTTTGCACATTCATCAACATATTACAAGTACCAAAGTATAATGTAAATTTAGTGTTGAGAAATCTAGTTGCTCTCCTGTGCCTCCTGTCATCCGCTGCACCATTACATCACAAGCCAAATGGAGAATCAATCTGTGCACAAAATTTAAGGGATACAAAGGAAAGACAATAACTAGCCAGTCACTGGCTTTTTTTTTTTTTCCTTCTAAGAAAATCAGACTTTGTTTGTCTTCCTGTTGGTATATATTTTTAAGATTAATTTTTTTATACACTGTCTGCAGCCCATGCATTTCAGTGGTGTCAGAGTTTTATTGTGACAGTTGTGAGTTAGTCTTTAAAACTTCAAGAGCGAACTGAAGGCAGCATGTAGTTTTCAGAAACCAAGATGTAAACCACCTAGTTTATTTTCACACGTTTTCTTACTCCTTAATAACGTAATTATAGAGCTTTCAGGACAAACTGTGGCAAGCTGAGCTGAATATAAAGCAACAGTGCTCAAAACTGAGCCATCCACAAACATTTCAAATAATGGCTAAAGGAGAAGAGGGGAGGGATAAATAATTTCTCTCTTAACAAAATCTGGCTTGCACTCAAGCCACCTTCACCTCCTTGCCCAGATGTTGCCACAGGAATAAAATATCAGAATAGAAATTATGGCATATAAAGCACAGATGGGAGAAAGGTCTCACAGGAACGCATCTTCCCTTTCAGCCCTTTCCTAGCCTCTCCCAAGGGTCCTGGACTAATGATGTCAGACTGAGCCTCTATTTCTTGAACGTCTCCGGTAACGTCGCAGGTGCACAGCTTGGAGAGAAACAGTGGGCACTGCAAAGAGAGACTGGCCAGCCTGAGCAGGGCCCGGTTCCCACAGAGTTTCTCCCAAAGGCAGTAGGGACTCAGCCTGAGCCTCACGGCTCAGAGAAAATGGTTGCAGCTATCAATGGTTATGAAGGGGTTTAAGCATTTAAACCAGTCTAAATCCAAGGTGCCAAAATCCTGCTTCCTCCCTTACGTTAGCCATGCTGCTTGTGCAACTCAGGGCACTGATCCAACTGCAAACAAATCACTGTCAGAGCAGTTCTCTGAACTGGATCACTGTGCGGTTGTGTCCGTATCTGTAGGAACACAGAGCAGAGGGAGCAAGGACACAAGGGATAGCATCAAGCCTGGATTACATGATCTACATCTGCCTTAAAACTGTACAGGATCAGCTCCAAGTACCTCATCCTGAGAACGATCTGTAATTCTCATGGACCAGATCATAAGCACTCATGGGTAAAATTCCACTTACTCCCTACACAACTTCTAATTAAAACAGCAGGTATTAGCATGAAATGGAGTCCTATAATGAGTGGTTTTCCCTTTTCTCTTCAGCTTAAAATCACCCCAACAAGCCTAATTCAACATGCAAGTGGAAAGTATCCTCCTGTGAAAACTCCCAGTCACTGCAACGTTACTTTATTTTTTCTTCTAGCCCATATACAGCATGGTGCTGGGAGTGCATGCTGCAGAGGACACTGGCTTTCAGTGACACATGGAAAAAAACAAACTAAAACCCATAACATTTATTTATTCTGCCCTTAACGTTTCTCACAAAGATTTACACATGTGCTGAACTTCATCTCTAACACACCTGAAAAATTTAGCATCTTCCTTTCATCTCAAAGTCTACCTTCTTGTCCATCAGCTGTCAGGACCCTAACTGCACTAATAGCTCTTAATTGCCCAGACCAGCCTCAGCTGGACTTCCACTCACATTCTCTGACAGGGACTTCATTTAAGCTTGATCTTTAAGTAGAAACATAGAATGGTTTTGGTTGGAAGCGGCCTTAAAGATCATCTTGTTCCAACCCCCTGCCATAGGCAGAGATACCTTCCACTATCTCAGGTTGCTCCAAGCCCCATCCAACCTGGCCTTGAACACTTCCAGGGGCAGCCGCAGCTTCTCTGGGCAACCTGTGCCAGGGCCTCCCCACCCTCACAGGGTAGAATTTCTTCCCAATATCTAATCTAAATCTGCCCTTTTTCAGTTTAAAGCCATTCCCCCTTGCCCTGTCACTCCAGGCCCTTGTCCAAAGTCCCTCTCTAGCTCTCTTGGAGCACTGGAAGCAGTTCTAACATCTCCCTAGACCCCTCTCTTCCTCCAGGCTGTACGATCCCAGCTCTCCTGCCCTGTCTTCCCAGGAGAGGTGCTCCAGCCCTGGATCGTCTTTGTTGCCTTCCTTTGGACCCACCTAACCATGTCCACGTAGGTGACTTTGCTGCTAATTCTGCTCCTGAATTGCCGTTTGGGTTTCCTGGATTGAGCTTGTTACCTTGTCTTTGCCTGATGGTCACTGGACCCCTCGCTGCCAGCGCTCTTGCTTGCCTTTCTCTGGTGCAGTCAGACTGTGCCCTGTTGGTGAGGTCTTTGCCTGGCTCGTGTTGTGGTCACCCTCAGCTCCCAGATTCCTTGTCCTGAGGGACAGCAGCAAGAGCTGGGTGAGGACAGGAGGGCCACCGAGGCCCTGTGCACTCAGGACTCTAATATTGTATTGTTCTACAGCACTTTTTCCCAAGACGAAGTGCCACCCTCCCCCTGCCGTTTCCGCTGCCAGCACTATTTGCTTTAATCAAAAAATAACTACATTTCAGTGGGTCTCATTATGTTAAATGAAAGCAACAGGCGGCTAATGTGCAATGTGAATGTGCCAATTATATGGCAATCAGAGGTATCCTTAAGACAGCTGAATCTTTTCTGCATCTTCTTAGAACACTCATGACCTCATCTGTAAAATTTCATTCAGGGAATAGATTTAGATGTCTAACTTCCTTTTCTTTTTGTAGTATTGTTGGAAACTATTTAACTTTCCTAAAATTTTAATTAATGGTAGCAGTTAATTAGATTCTTTTTTACTTACAGACTCTTATCAATTTGATCTTTAAATGACCGGTTTTGAGTTTCTCTGGACTAGCTCTGATAAGCTTCAATAAACAAAGCTTGAGAAAGCTAAAGAGTGAACATCTGGGATCTTAAATTTATGGTCCTTCAAAGACATGTTGGAGTAACCAGAAGAATGGTAAGAGTATCAAATAATGTGGACCAAATTAGCCAATAAAGTACTAATTAAATGAAGAGAACTGTGTAACTTGGAACCAATGAACGTGAATTTGTTTTCAAAAATGTATAAATACATGAAAAGTCTTGAAAGGGTACAGCTAGCTGGAATGATTCACTACCTATCTCTGACCACAATAAAGTAAAGCCTGGATCATTAACACTTACAATGTAGTGTTGGAGGGTTTAATTTCTTCCCAACGATTTTCAGTTTTCGGTGACAGTATTGTCCATGGTGTCGCACTTGAAATTAAGAGATAAAACTGCTCATTTTTGCAACTGCTGAGGGCACAAGTCTTAGCCTTCAGTGGGCAAGGCTGTATTAACACATTTAATGCTCAGATTGTTTAGGGGAAACTGAAGTGTTATTGCCAGAAGTGCTGTGGGAGGCGTGGGCCAGCCTGGGTAACCCCACGTCTCTGCCAGCTCAGCCTGTAAAGAGAAGGTGGCTGTGGCCCTGCCCTGGGAACGGCAGTTCTGAACACACCCAGCCGGGCTGTCCACCTGTGCCCCGAGTGCTGAAGTAACACGTGGAGCACAAAACTTTCCGAATCCCTTTTCCAAACCTGAGTTACTAACCTCTCCTCCTTGAAAGTCGGAAAACCTGAGACGCTTGTGGCTAGCCCGCTAAACGCTGCCAGAGAGTGGGGCTCGTTAGAGCGGCCGTCATCCCCGCTGCTCTGGCACCGTGGGGGTAAATCCCACAGCCCCGCAGCATCTGCCCGTTCTCCGGTCGCCTGGGGAGCCGGGGGCGGGACGAAAAGGGAGAAAGGACCGTGAGGAGAAGCTGCCGTGAGGGGGCGGGTCTCCTCCCGGCCCAGCCTGCCCGGCTCCCTCAGCGCGGCCGCCATTTCGGGGCGTGCCGAGCCGGGCGCGCGGCGCCCCCTGGTGGCCCCGCGGTGAGGCCCGAGCCGCCGGGCGGCGGCCATGAAGTGTGTGTTCGTCACCGTGGGTACCACCAGCTTCGACGAGCTAATCGCGACCGCCCGCTCCCCGCCGGCGCTGCAGGTGAGGCGGCGGAAAGAGCGGCCCCGGCCCG